>VMBQ01007401.1:0-45786 GCA_007657795.1 Dreissena rostriformis | reverse complement strand
AATCTGATACACATGTAGTGTTATGTCTTGATGTACGCAGTAAGCATTAAAGGAAATAACTATTACAAATGTACCTTCACATTTGAGGTCACATTTGTTAAGTGACATGGTGTCCATATTAGACCAGGGAGTATTCTCCAAATCTTTCTAAAGACACAAAGTACTGATACCCAGAAGGAGAACGCACCAGTATCTCTAAAGGACTGACATTTTATCTCAAAACGAAAGACACGGCTATCTCAAAAGACAGACATCAATATCTTGAAACAAAAGAGACCANTGAACACTATTCCTATCTTGCTTATGTGTACAATGAATTTGATCTACACTGACTTATCTGTATAAACAAATAAGCTTTATAGAGTCAGATAACACTTGAAAAGCTATGGACAAACACAATTCCATAGATAACCAAAAAATAGTTATAAATAGGAGTAAACAGCGAAGTTAATAAAGCCGCGATAGTGGGAAAGAAAATTTACAGGGCAAGATTTTCACCATTTAATGAGAATTAAAAGTAAGTTCAGTGAAGTCACTGGTTTGACGTTAATACATTAAACGTTTTACTTTACTCATGTTATTAAAAGTTAAATACACAAACCTTGGGGAAGGTTTTGAAAGAGTTCTGATAAAAGTTTTAACTAAACAGCATCTAATAAAATAAAGAATCAAGTGTCATTAGAATTATACATTAGTACAAGTTATTATTAGATAAAAGTATTTAAATGGAACGTTAAACATATCAATAGAATTTTTTTAATAGTTTACGTGATATATCGACCTTTTTACAAAAAATCGAAACGCTATTTTTTATTTTTTTATTTTTTTCAAAGCAATGCCCTTTTACGTTATCCTTACAAACAATTATAGAGAACCTTATGGCAAGTCAAATAACCTCTTCGCTAGACATGCCCTTATCAAAGCATGAACTATGAATTCCCCCAAAATTGACACTCTACGCCATGCCACATTAAATCTAATTATGCGGCATTCTGTGTTTAGTAATAATAACCTTTGCCAAATAAGTTTGAATCTACAAACAGGGCATTTTTTTTAAATTGTAAATTGGCTTCTGTGAAACGTTGGATAGATGCTTTGCATTTCAATTACATACAGTGAAGACTTCGATTCTATTATTTACCGGATACAGACACTAAATGTGTATAATTTCATACGTGTTTATGTACACATTTAGTCTAAATGTATCACGGACGGTGGTATAACATTTGAATACATACAATTTAGTTATGAAGTGTTCTGTAAAAAGTCTTTTATAGAATACGATTTCTGTATTGTTGTATTTCTTATTGTTTAATTTATAAGTAACGCTATTTGTGCTGGTGAATGTATTTATTTTTTGGTTAGAAACAGACAAACATGTGAAAAAGCAGTTAAGTCACTATTTTCGGAAATTTCGCATCAGTTTCCGTCTGAACGTTCAAATTATTTTCCTAACTTTCGCATCCAAGACACTTTGATAAACTTTTTCGAGCATTTTGCAGGTCCGTCGTCAATTATGGGTTTTTGTGTGTCTTTGCATTCCTGACAGCAGGCCGCCATGTTGTATATGTGACCTCCATAGGCCTCATAGCAACCTAAACATCCCAGCAGACACGTGACCTTAGATGCTCTTGGGTCACAGGCGTATTCTAAGTTCGCTAGGGCGACGGCCGCGTAGAGAAAAATCAAAGCGCTCACGATGGCGGACTTGGAGAAATGGGATATCTGTAATGATAAAAACGAGTTATGATATTAATGAATATGCATTGAATCTGAATCGGAGGCTTTGTTAAATGATCTGTATATAAACAAGAATCACGCTGTTTTCATATCGGACGAGACTCACGGTAGACGAATTTCTTTCAATCAATCAAGAATCAATTATGTTGTTGCAAATGTTTATTCTTGAAATGAGTTTCCACACATCGAGCATGCATAACGATGCATAACGTCTTATGAATATATTAAAATACGGAATTAATTGCACACACAATGTTCTCCAAAACATAGATGTTTTTTCAAGCAAGTAATCCTTCTCCTATGAGCGAACTAAATTATATTTTATAAGACACTTATCAACTTGAGAAACTATAATAAGCGGCGAGCTCTCAAACAACATATCGCTGAAATAATTTAGAAGTTCCAATTCACTCACAAAATCTTATCATGATAACAAACACGACACATAACTTTTTGTATAATCGTGTGAGATCGTCTTAAACAAGTTATTCTGAGTATAATCGCAGACTTTGTCATTCACATACCTGCATAGTTGTGGACGTAAAATCGTCTGTCGCCTCTGTGTATCTGTAACATTATAGAAGGCGCAATGAGCTTACGAATTTAATGTTTAAGTATTTATACAATGGGGTATGTTAAGACTTAAAACCAGACTCCCTACCAGACCGTTTACGCCATAAAAAGTATTCATGCGCGTCTATGCACAACCTGCGATTTTGGGATTGTATCGCTCGCATTGATTGTGCGACCAAGCATAACTGGTACATTAATACCTTAATTATGAACGCTGATTTTAACTCATACTTACAAAGCAATTTGTTTGCTAAGTTTGTGTACCTACATTTAACTGACTTGGTATTCTAAATATTGATTGTAGTATTTTGGACGGCGTTAGTCTTTTGTTTTGTGTTTGATACTTCAAACGTTTCTTTGTTTGGTATATTAATTTACACATACGGTCCAACCGTAATATCATTTAAACTACGAGCATATGTGGTTCATAACAATTTACAAGACGTGTACACATTTGTAACAACGCAACAAGTGTTACTACATCATATCTATGGTAAATCTTCCTACAAATTAGCTTTTTACGACCGGTAAAGGCAGCATAAAATTGAAACCACTTTTAATGTATGTTAACGATCTGAGATAATTATAAATCTGTTAGATGTTGGCCATTTTTCACTCATTCCAATTAAACATCACGTTTGGGAGTTTCCAATACTTCATACAGCACGAAACGCCAATGAAATAGTATCGTCCTGAACAAAATACAGAAGAACTTAACAGACTTAAACTAAATACAGATTGAGAGAGAAATAACATGAAAAATTAGTGCGTTAAGATGTCAAATGAAATCCATACACTTCAATTAATCTGGTAAAACATCTTGTTCATACTTGGGCCAAGGTGCGCACGTACAACGTGCACAAATCTATATTGAGTGTAAACAAATATCATAAATTGTTTCGTAGAACGACATTGACCATTTTTATTTGCAATAGATATTGGTGGAGTAATTTTTTATTTGATATACTAACGAGATAATGTTGAATGATTGTTTATGTTTAAATTGATTAATATGTAAACGGTTTAAATTATTAAAATGCATGTAATGTCGGATTGACGATCCGAGCAATNGAAGTGACCGCATATATTGTGTCAATATGTGAATATTCATATTAATCTAGCGCATACAACAATATAAGATTGTTCGTTTCGTATGGTTTAGTTGAGACCAGAATACGATCAATTACAAAGAAGGTGAACTTAAAATTGTGCAGAAAAAGAACGGGTAGTTATACATGTGATCTGCAACTCATCGTGCTTGCAACAATATATAGTATTTTTCAATTACACACCATTAATGTTATGCTTCTCATACAAATAAAAGCACGATCACGTTTCAATTAAGAATCGCTTTCAAAACAGGAATTGTAATACCACGTGACAATTTAGTTCGGAGTCGTCGAAATGATTATGAATGAAGCGTAAATTGCTAAATATATAAACTTGAATATGAACGACTTAATATATCATTTTATTAAAAAAAGAAACAGTGTAATATAAAGCAATGACATAGGGACTTAATATGTCATCTCGTATGTGTTTGATGTAAAAGAAGATGTAATTATAGCAACTGTTTAAAACAATCTCCGTTGTTCTAATTGTTATACAATGCCAGATTTATTCAACTAAACATTTAAACGTGCGCACATGTATTATGTTTGTATCCGATTGAAAAACAGTTTAAAGGAGAGTGCATACATCAGCTACCCATTTCCTTGTCTCAGGTCAATAACTGGATATTCTGTGCACACGTTGGAAGCTTTAAAAACACATTCGTTGGCATCATGTGATGTTTGGTTAATAAGCGCAATCTGTGAGACATAAACCCAATTGACCATTTGTCTTAACACGTATTTCCCGTTCTGAGATTTAAGGCAAACTATCCACTTGCAATAAACTTCATGATTTTTTGTTCATTTATTTAACCATGTTCACCACATTTTCATAAACATAATTTTAACTTGCATTGGTATTTTAAAACATAGCATATAGATGGTACAACAATTAACTATAAATCGTTTTGAAAAAACAAATTTCAATACATAATTAAAAAAAAAATGTGTTTGATACAGTAATTGTTGGTTCTTCGTGGTTGACGTTTGAAAGACATACAAACAAGTTCCAATTGTTGAGAGCATGGGCACATATGTAAAAGTAAGTATGTAGAAAAAGTAATACAAACTAATATATTAAGTTCTGTTCTTTGAAAAATATTGCATGAAGTGGATCCATTTTTGATTATTTGTTTCATATTTGTTTTTAATAAGGGCAATTTCTGCTTCTGTTTGTATTTTGATCTTGAGATAATTAAGAAAGATATTAAAATTTGGAATACATTTTTTTATTATCGTGTTAAATATAAATGTTTTCATTAAAATTAGTATAAAGTTCAGAACATGATTGTATACTGTTTTGTCGATAAAGCCAAGAAAGGCTATTTCTTTGCTTCATTGTATTTCAATCTTCACGTCTTTCAGAAAGTATTGCAGTTTAGTCCATAATTCTTTAATATAATTGCATTCCCAAAATAGGTCAATTGTTTCAATATTTAATTGGCAAAACTCGCACAAACTACATGCTTTCAGTCCACATTTTGTAAGAAATTTATTTCTTGGTACTATTCTAGATAAGAACTTATATTGAAAATTGCGTAGATATGTATCGATTGTTGACTTAAGTGGGATTGTATATATCATTCTCCAGTCTGTATTTTCTTTAAGATTAAATTGCTTTTTCCATTTCATTTCAGTACTGTTATCAATTGTAATTTGTGTTTTTTGTTGTATATTATAAAGTGTTTTGTTTATTTGTTTGATATTCTCTATCACATCACCAAAAGTTTTTCCGACATTGTTAATGCGTTAATCCCTTGTATATACAATATTGTTTTATATTCTTTAGGTATCGCATATAATAGTGAAACATAATTTAAAAATTCATGTGGGGTTATGTTATATAAGTATTGCATTTCACTAAACGTATAATATGTATTTTTTTGGTAATTATATAAATGTCCGATTGTTTTTATACCATTGTTAAACCAGTTTACCAGAAATATTGATTTGTTATTTATTTTTATATCTGTGTTATTCCATATGACATGTTTACATATATGAATGCTTCTTTGTGAACAATTATGTTCGTTCTTGATTTTTTGCCATGCGGTAAGAATATCTTTCAAAAATAAATTGTCTTATGTTGTGAATTATAGCTTCATCTAAATTGTTTTTAAGTATTAGACTGGTACCAAAGTTTTTGAGTTTTTCGTGTAGTAGAAGTTTCCATTTTCCACGATTGTTTTTATCTTGGTATCGTTTAACCCAACCCGCTTTAATTGCGTTCAAGAAATTATTGATGTCTGTAAGTTTAAGGCCTCAATTTTCATAAGATTTATGTAATCGATTTCTTTTAATTTTGTCAGGTTTATCATCCCAAATAAATTTAAACATGGTTGTTATTAATCCATCTATTACTTGCTTTGTTGGATTTGGGAGACCTGAAAATGGATATATTAACTTTGGTAATGCAAAAGTTTTTATAACAGTAACTTTTCCCATTAAAGTGAGTTTTCTATGATGCCACTGTTTTAAACAGGCTTTAAATTCTTTAATATTTGGCATTAAGTTGTTTTCTATATTAAGTTTATGCTCATTGAAAAAGTGCATTCCTAGAGTTTTAGCCCCATCAGATGTCCAAATAAATTTATTTTCTTTACAATATTCAACGTTTGAGTTTTTTAAGGATCCAATTCTCATTACGGTAGATTTTGTTGAGTTGAGGTTTAGTCCTGATATTTGTCTAAAGTTATGTAGGGTTTCCACTAGTGCTTTAAAGGACGTTGCTGATTCATCATTAAAAAAGTTGCATCGTCCGCAAAAAAGGTTTGCTTTATTTCTTGGTCATTGATTTTTATTCCTTTAATCATTATATTAGCATTTATATGATTTGATAACATTTCCAAACATAAAATAAATAAGAACGACGATAGTGGGCAACCTTGCCTAACTCCTTTTTCTATTTTAAAACTTCTAGAAAGATTTTCATTGTTTATTATGATACTAGTTATATCCTTGTAAAATACTTTTATCCATTGAATTAGCTGTGGTCCAAAATTAAGGTGTTCAAGACAATGTAAGAAAAAAGAGTGATTCAAACTGTCGAATGTCTTTTCGAAGTCTACAAAGAATAACAGTCCAGGTTTATTGTTACTTTCAAGATATTCAATGACATCGAATATTAATCTAACATTTTCACCTATATAGCTGTCTTTCATGAAACCTGTTTGGTCATAACTAATTATTTGATTCAATACTTTTTTCAATCGGTTAGCTCTAGACTTAGGTGCAATTTTATTATCGATGTTTAATAAACTAATTGGTCGCCAATTTGAACAGAACAGAACAGAATATTTTATTTTAGCTTAAGCATACAGCTCATCGCCATAAATATACATATGCAATAACAGCATGCGTGACAATTATATACAAAACATACATCATTTAAGGAAAGATCAATTTAAAAAAGTAATGACATACAACATGTTTTAGTGAGAATGTCACATGGATGGGTTAATACAAAGTGATCATATAATGTTAACACGAAATTTAATAATTGTTACAAATATAACATTATTCTAAGCTTATTGTCTTTGTGGAAGATATATCATTTATACTACACATATAACACATCTTCTCGCAACTTAAAGCATTTTAAACAAAAAATGGCAAGTTTTCTTAACACTATTTTGTTTGAAATGTAATCCAAGTTTTTATCAGACTTTGAGATTAGTGTTATTATACCCTGTTTTTGTAGAGCAGTTAGTTCACCATTGTCAAAAGAATAATTTATTGATCTGGTATAGTATTCTTTTAATGTTGGCCAAAATATTTTATAAAATTCAACAGTCAGTCCGTCAGAGTCTGGGCTTTTATTATTCGCCATTTCTAATAATGCACATCCACATTCATAATCAGTAAGTTTTCCTTTACATTTTACTTTTTAAACAGCCAATTATATACTTATAAAACAAAAGTATATATGTACTATAAACAATGTGTAAATTGACAAAGAAACAATTCTTCAAAAACAGTAAAAATATATTTTCACATGCATGTAGAAAAACAACAGTATGCAGTATTATAACAAACATCGATGTAATTTATTTGACAATTTGCTATTTTGAATGTTTATAGCAGTATAAACACCAAGAAAACTGGAAAACAAACAAAGAGCACTGAAAAAAGGTTTGTGTAGCTCGACAGCATTGGCCCGGCACGAGTAAGCTCCATTTGCATTTTATCTTTCACGCATTGTATGTTCCTATATTTACATACAGTTTTAAGCGTGCATGTTTTGCACGAGTTTTAATAGGCCATAACAATATAATTAGTGAGAAACGTTTTAATTAAATAAAAACGCGTGCAGTACGGAAATTAATTACGTTGTTCTTCGTAACAGTATTTCAATGAATTTAAATTGTAACNTGCGATTGTATTTGGCTTCTCTAGCGCCCTAGACAACATGTGTGACTCAATAAAATGAGCAAACTTACAAACTAAATTACGTCAGTTTTCGAAACCGAGATGTCATAGTTTGACCATTCCTTGGAATATGCATCAATAACATGGTTATTTATTTGTCTGTACAAGTATTAATAATTGAACAACTATAACATATGCTTGGTTGTTAACTCTAAATTAAGGCGGCATTTTTTACGATAAAGTAGGTAGTGCGAAAGAAAGTAACATCCAGTATAAACGTTAACTATTTTTGGGGGATTTGGATTACTCACATATGTTGATTGACTTTTGCTATGCATCCTACAATATCCATATATGATTTTAACTGAGAATTTAAACCTGTAGTCCATACAATTTTTATATAATTAAAAAATGTTTGATCAATAGTTTGTGGTAATTACTTTAAAAAGAGCCTGGAAATTGAGGGGATTACGGACGTGTTTATTATTTCTCCCTGTTGGCTCATGTTTGTCATACACTATGAATGCAGTATAAATGTTAAAGGCATGTCCGAATAGGAGACTGATCGTTTCGGCATACCAAGAAATTGAGTATATGCAAAGTTAAAATACACCAATAAGAAGAAACCAATTCAACTATTAGGTATATTTTTCATGGCTAATCTAATTCTCATTCTCGTGTGTTTTCCTTGTTTGAGATGCAATGATATCCACTATTTAACAGCATGTTTTTAACAATCTTATTTAAATTCACTTTTGTTATTAAAATGATATCATAAATGTATACGTATTATATCGTTTCGACATATGTTCCCAGTAACTCTATTGTTTGAAACGTGGTTTGAAGAATCTAATACCGGTTTCAGTCTCCCCACGAGACTAGTAAAGGAAAGCGTGTGTTCTCACGACACAGCAAGATAATTACTGTAATCCAATTATAATTGAAGTTTTGAGATCCAGCGCGTGAATGCAGAAGGCGGCAGGTTTATATGTGTTTTGTACAATTAAAAACAATAGATGATGGGAAAAATGAACATGGGGAAATAGAATTATTCTAGTTGTATTAGTTCTTAATTCATATTCTTTAATGTGACATTTACAACGGTATTTTAAATTAAATCAACGGTATTCGTTTTAAACTTTAAACACGATCTGACAGTATTAAATGACAAAAAATAGCAGAGAAATAACTCTAAATTTCTAACATTAAATCTGCAGTAAACTGTACAATAACTTCTCAAAATCGAATAATCTTATTTGCACATTTCTTAATTCATATCTGACTCCCTAAACTACCATTATCAACAATAAAACCTCTAGTTTACTATAACATTTTCATTACGCGTATGAACTTAGGAACAAAGACAATAATTGTACATTTGCGTCAAGACACATGCTTGCACAATCAGCTAAAATGGTATGCTCATAAAGGCTTAAAGGTAAACAACTGTTTAAAATGTTTGCAAAATAATTTACAACTTTTTATTCCAAAATGACATAATCTTCTTGAACGCGTTCCACTTAACAAAGTCAATTACAGGTTGCGTCAAGTTTTAAGTGTCGTCCTTTCAAAACTGGTATTAATGTTTTTTTAAACCATTAACGAACACAGGGAATTAAATAATGGGCATGACTGAGTTTAGAGTTAAATACATAAGACAATATTTACGAAATATCTCATCATAATTCTATTATTTCAAAAATCAGAAAATGAATATTTAGCTTTATCTAAATTTATAGACTTTTTCTAAACAAATATATATTTATACATAGTGTGTTTGTTTCCACGCACACATGGTATCATGTTCATTGAAATACCGCTCTATCAAATCACATTCTTGGTTAAGTGACATTTACAACGGTGTTTAATATAAACCAATGGTATTGTTTTAAACTTTAATCACGATCTGAAAGTTTTAAATGATAAACAAGGCACTAATAACTGTGAATGTCTAACATTAAATATGCAGCAAAAATTGTAGATTAGTTTCTCAAAATGTAATAAACTAATTTTCAAAATGAATTCGCTAGTTTATTGAACTTGATTTGGCACTCCCTCAGTTGTTATGAATTATGGCATTTTTTTATTTAATAAATGATTGTTTATACTGATAATACTTTAACCTGCTGTGTTAATTACTATGATATTGACATCGTAGCTTATTCAAATACCACAATCAGGGATACACGTGTTTGTTGGATTAAGTATCAGCGTATTGTATTTACTTCATTTATGGACTATTGGCTAACGATAATGAAGACGCATAGACATCCTGTTCGGTCATTTATGACCTCGGTTTCAAGAACTCATTAGGCGACATTTGCAGACCATCGACCGTAATGATTACTTTACACACCTGCGTTTTTCTCATGGTCAAATATGTGTTAATCAAGCTTTTATAACAATGTGTGTGAAAATCAGTTCAAAGGTCAAAAGTGTAAAACAAAAAATCGACAATTTGATTGGCATGCGTTTAAAAGTAAAGTTAATATCTTAAAGCCATTCATTATTCAATAAATAACATTAATATAAAACACTACGATAACTAGTACTTAATTTGATATATTATATCTCAATAAAAGTATTCTCTATGCAATGTTTTGGTATAATATTGAGCTGAATTCTGAATTCAGGACTGGTATTTATAAAGACTTTTAAGATATTGGAAACTTCATACAAATCTCAAAATTCACATTTTTCTTCTCACAAGTTTTCAATTTGAAAATTTATTTACATTTGTTCCCAATATATTTCACAATTTCACGAATATTTAGCATTTTATTTCTTGTTCACCAAAGTTTATTATTCTAAACCCGAAATCTTGTTTTGTATTTATTTTCAACTAAAGAGTTTAAATGACTTAAGCATTTTATAAAAACGGGCCCAGATTTCACTGTTAGTTCACCGTACGTGTAATATTAAGAGATTACACTTTTTTAAATATTGACGCTGCGTGTTTGGATTTATACAAAATGTATAACCTTTAATAAATGAATTCGCGTCATGCATATGTTTACAAAATACCAATTGATCTTCGGTGTTGCATATCCATCAAATTATGCGTGGGAAGAGAGATTAAATTAATACATTTGTGCTGCATTTTAATTTTACATTCATGAGTAACCAAGATAACAAATGACTCGACCTCAATTTAATGAAAATGTGAAAATGTGTGTGTGTTTTTTAGATTCTAAAGATCTATTTTTTGCGCATCGTTTTCTTGCATTTTCAATCAGCATTTAAACNTATAAAAACGGGCCCAGATTTCACTGTTAGTTCACCGTACGTGTAATATTAAGAGATTACACTTTTTTAAATATTGACGCTGCGTGTTTGGATTTATACAAAATGTATAACCTTTAATAAATGAATTCGCGTCATGCATATGTTTACAAAATACCAATTGATCTTCGGTGTTGCATATCCATCAAATTATGCTTGGGAAGAGAGATTAAATTAATACATTTGTGCTGCATTTTAACGCAGCATCGAACATCTATGCATTTAATTTATTTCATCGTTTGATTTCACATTGAAATATTTTACATTAATGAGTAACCAAGATAACAAATGACTCGACCTCAATTAAATGGAAATGTGAAAATGTGTGTGTGTTTTTTTTAGATTCTAAAGATATATTTTTTGCGCATCGTGTTCTTGCATTTTCAATCAGCATTTAAAAGCAAACTGTTCACAGGTGTAACCATGGTCCAATAAACATCATATTTTAGGATTTAAAGTTGAATGATAATTCAAGTTTAGTTGTAATCATAATATGTATAAAACGCACATTTATAAAAGAGCTTATGATGTTGAGACATACGTGTACATTTGTTTGTATCTGTACGTACATATTCATATAGATCAACAATGTGCATAGTATGTGTACATACTCATTTGGAAATCTGATCAATAACCCAGTCTAGTCATATCTTCTTCACGGCCTTTAAATCGAGCATAAGTCCGACCGGTTTTAAGATGAAAGATAGCAATATTAATTAGCAGTTAATTGTAACTTTGCGTGTTCATTTATACATTATTGCTTTTATGGTCCATTTGGAGGACATAACATGGTGTATTCCAAGCCTTTCCCCAAGATTTTGTTAAGGCACACTGGCAAAGATCTTCAGTTAGCAATTAGATACCATTTTTTTTATTTCATTTGTCCTATATTAATTAAAATATAACTTCAAACATACAAAAAGCGCATAATTATTCCTGGAAATTCCAAGGCATAGGACCCACATATCTGCAAATTACAGGATGTTGGTACGATAGATGTTGTTACTAAATTATAAATTTCAACTGAATTCGAAATTCAGGCACAGTGAATTCAGTATAAAAGGAAATTCAGTCACACCTCTGTGCTGAAATGCCCTGGGGGAAGGCATGTATTAATATATCAAAATCATACATAGTTTAACCTTTACAATGTCCATAATTCCGTTATAATAATCATTTTAAAGTATTGTCGTCTTAATTGTGTTCAATACGATTTGTAATATAAATATATTAAACTGATTTTGATTTTAAATTCGTATGCAAATCCTTACTATATTATTTATTTTTATAGCCCATAATATAATACGTAATCAACTATGACATTTTCATCGGAGTAAAAAAAGATATTAATAGTATATGCATAATATATTAAACAACGCCTTATTATAATAAAATCTTATAATAACATTTCCATAAATTCTTCAATCATTAAGTATTAAGAACTCACCTTGCCGATTGCAGCGCTTTATGAGAAGTCCAATCGAAACCTGTTGCTAAAGGCCCTTTATATCGCACACACCAAGAAAGTTGTTGTTCCCAGTTTGTATTTCAAGCACCCAGCACATCACATGACGTAAACCGTTTCCAAGTACGATGCTTGCCGTAAAACTCGCGATGTGGTGTTGTTCAGCGTCCGAAGTAAGAAGTAAAAAGGAAGTACAAGGCGTATTGGAGGACGTCACAGCCGGCTTGCCGCTGTGTGTGGGCTAGTCGCTTCGATCGCAAACAGGGTGCGGATATCAGTGTAAGCTATATGATTTGTAATTGGGAAATTATATTTTTGGTTAATAAGGAGTGGCCATTGTATTCAATTCGTAATTTATACCATTTACAAAAGGGATAAAGGCATATGTTTAATGTTCTTGTGTATGTGTTGTTCTGTTTTGTATTGGTAATTGGTCGTTCACATGCCTTACATTAAATACTTGCACATGTTAAAAACTGTCTCCCCGGATAATTTTCCTGCAGTTTCATAATTGCTATATTAAAGGATATTTGGGTTAATTAATTAGAACATATCAATTCCTAAATTCAGATGCAATTTCTTACGTATGTGTTTGTGTACGACGATGACGCCATAATCACACGGCATAATATGATGCCGGTTGAAGCTACTCTGTCAAATAATAAGTTCCGTACAAATTTCTGATGCTATATATATTTAGTTGTGATTATTGTGTCTTTGTGCTCATATTGTAATAAACGTTAACTTAATCGTTATAAATCAGTATGAAACGAAGGTACAATTAAATAAAATAATAATTAACCATTTTAACACGGGGTTGGTTTTGTTAGTTTAACCAAGATAAATGTTGGTATTTGAAGGGTTTTCACTGTCTTTAGTTAATAAGTCGTATTATTATAAAAAAGTATGTGTTTCTTTGCTCTGCAATATAATGTGTCGCCTCGTTAGTTTTGACTTTGAAATATATAATCGCAGGATATTGGAAATAATAAATAAGTCTATATTTGAATAATATAATACTTTTATCCCACCANCGCCCCAGCTGCTACCCCCCTCCCAAAACCCTCAAATGTGTCCATTTGTTATACACACATGAATAAAGGTATGGATTCATAAAGCTGTTAAAATATAGTAAAATGTTCGAATCAATTTAAAATGTTTTAACGGATATGAACGTTCTCGTGTAATTGTCAATAGTTTTAAAGTATCACGAACACGCACAACCCGTAGCAAGGTGAAATCGACAAACAAAGTCGTAAAAGCACAAGTAACCATATGATAATAAGGGAGTAAGACAATTCACCCCCAAGACAATTCACCCCAGGAGACAATTCACACCATAAACAATTCACCCCTGCTCCCTGGACAATTCACCCCCCAGATATTTGTTAATTATGTATAGATTACAATTATTCCATAACATGTTTGTTATTATCATTTTACATTACATTTCAAAACATTTGTAGTAGGACTGTGAATTACTGGATTTGAAATGAATACTGATATTTGCAGACTTAAATTTGTTTCAATACACATCTATTACAAACCACAACTTCTATCACTAATCCTTCAATGAGAGAAAATCCATCAACTTAAAATTAAACACTTTTACACATGTTTACAGGCAGTTACATAAAAATAAAAATAATAATCAAAATATCAGGTTAACAAAAATGGAATTTTTTAATACATGTATTACCAAGAGAGAGTACAATCGGGCAATGAAAGGCAAGACCGCGCTCATCTTCACGTGCTACGCATGTAAGGAGTCAAAGATGGAAGACAGCGGGCTTGATCAACAGCCTGCACAGATGGAAGGTGTTGCCCACTAAACCATGGTTGATGCTAGTACATAACTTCCGCCACTACCGAGTATATTACCTTCAACTAAGAATTCAGCACTGGTAGTACCAACACAACTCCACTAATACCACCGCAGCGGACACTACCGAGGCTGAGCTCGGCGACACGAATGATATCACTGACGCCACCAAGGTTGAGCGCGACAACACCGAGAATAAGCCCGACAACGCCGCCGCTAACTTCGACCATGTACAGGTCATTGAAGAAGACCCACTACCCGATGCACCTCTGACAGATACCACCGTAGAAGACGGATAGATTACGTATGAGGTCGTGGAAGAGAACACCGAGCGTCGAATGAAGAAGTTGGTATCTTCTGATGGGTACACGTACGTCCAGAAACAGAAGTCTGCTGCGAGGAGCATTCAATGGAGGTGTTTCGTTCGGCGCAAGAACTTGAGGTGTTACGCTGGTGACAATCAGCGGGGCGATATCTTCACTGTATATATGTTATTGAAAATCATGTCTGGGAAAATTTTATATAGACATATGCAATACAAGTCATAATTAATGTTTATGAATGTTTATGAAGTTGTTTGTTTTATCTTATATTTATAGTTTGAGATCTTTAGAATTGCCCAGCACAACATAATTATTTGTCAATGTGTGTAACTGAAGTCTTTGTTTATCTGTTTTGACACTTTGATTAATCTGTTTTGACACTTTGATTTAGCCTCATCAGGGGTCTGAATGCTTGATTGTAATACCCATTATTGACACGCTCCCTACCAGATTAAATTTCCTTTCTTTAATTAAGTTTTTTTTCTCTCAATTAAACCATTGTATTTTATTAAATTAATAATCCTATCTTACATGAATAAAAAAATAATTATGATAATGTAAAATTTTAAGAATGCAATGAAAATAATTAATCGACTTAAATATTTGACTAAGTACTAATAATAAAATAGTAACCTAATAATATTATTTAAAACAAATGCACAAATATTATTTAAAAAAAACTTGATTTATTTCAATTTTATATGTTGTAACACAGTTTTTAGAAAATACATTGGTTGAATTGCATTGTCATCACAATGTCATCTTTCATTTACATACTACATTTTATTATTTTCACGTCAAAATTGTGCTGCAAAGTCAAAATTATAACCCCAAAAACATCTGGCTCACAACTTTTTTTCAAATATGACAAAAGCAAATGACACTAAAATCTCATATAAAAATATGGGGGTGAATTGTCTTGGGGGTGAATTGTCTTTGAGGGTGAATTGTCCAAGGAAATCAAATTCTGGGGGCGAATTGTCCAGGAGGTGAATTGTCCTGGTGGTGAATAGTTCAAGATTGTCCGACAACGACGCAGAAATTTAACAACAACAACAACGTTATATAAAAAGAAGTTCATTTATGAATACACAAGTTTGTAGAAGACCTATACAAGTGTGTAGTTTTCAGCAATTGTATTAAACTCTAATATCTATCTCGCGTGTATATAAATAGTTTATAAATTCTTGAAAAGACGCTCAGTGCAGTTAGCTACCGTAATTACGCGTTTTCGGATATTCTTAATTTTCGGACACCCTGTGGCCATAAATTATACAGGCCTCGAAGAATTTTTCCAGAGCCACTCGCCCTGCAGGGCGAGTAGGCCTGACAATCCACTCGCCCTTCACTTAAATCTACTCGCCCTGCATTTAAAAAAAAATATATATCTATATTTATAGTTAAGAAATGATCAACCAGAACCTTTTTCTAAACTTAAACTATCATCTGACTGTGTCTCATTGTAATGAACAAACATCTATAAGTCAATACTATAGGTGTATTTATTTTGCTGAAAGACATGCTTGATTAACAAATGGCTACACTATGGTAAATTTTGGCTACGGCTTCTGATCACGAATTATTCTGTTTATTAATAATTATTTTTTCTGTTTATTTATAATTAAATATAACAAGTATTGTAATAAATTAAACCAGTTATGTTTTATTTTTTTATTGATATTTACATTAAAATGAAATTTTATTCTTCCCAGAATGACCAATATATTTAACTGTCTTTGTCACTATTAATTGATTAGCTAAGAGCACTGACATCTACGAAACGAGCGCAGCCGATTTCGAGCATTATTTTTACTGTTCCCATGACGTCATTTGTCATTGTCCAAACAAAAGTGCAGTTTCTTTGTGTACTAAACATATTTTTTGTTCGTTCGAAAAATTGTTCACATTTTGTATCGATGTGGCAGGAGTTCTGGAACTGAATTTATATTCTCAACTTGAAAAACAGCACTCGCCTGGTCGGTCGAGTGTTTAACAAACTTTACTTGCCCGACCGTCAACTTCACTCGCAAATGCGAGCAGTCGAGTGGATTCTTCGAGGCCTGCATTATATATATATATATATATTGCTTGGATTGTATAGAATAAAAGCAACAAAAATGATTATTGTAAAGACTAACACATTTATTTTACTTTATTAATATTCTCAAGCCCTCTTAGCGCGACTAGCTATATTTCAATTCAGAGTATCCCTTATTCACATAGTATCGGCCCTCCTCATTGTATCATGACTTTAATGAGTCCTCTTGAATATAACCACAAGAAGTGCATGACAGTAAATGTTTTTCACTTTTTATAAATTATCATTTATTAACTGTTTATTAATCGACAGTTATGACAATCATTTTCATGGTTTCCGGTTTTCATGGGAAAGTAGGTCATATTTATTTCAGGGTGAATTAATGATTTTTAAATTACGTAACACAAAATTGTGTTAGTTTGTAAATGATTCATTAGTAGGTTTATCAAACGTTCTATAAACCACTTATTTTTGAGAAAAAAATGTAAAATATTTTAAGAACAACATGAGCAAGTGTTTCGTTGTACTATTAAGAAACTATTTATAGAACAAGCACATCCGCATAGTAACAAACCTTAGCAAACAATCAGAAGGGCCAATATCATGAGACACTTTGTACATGATACAGATTAACTACAGTGAGATAAGTCTAGCCAGTCTTTGGCAAAACATTGCCAATTTAAATGCAGTTTTTGTTGTACAACATTATGTCCAAGTACACATTTAACTGTAGATTGACATATTAAACATGTGTCTTTTTAAGATCTTTTCACTTCAAATATTGAGATATATTCATTAAGAGGGCCAATACTACAGTAACACATGCTACTTGTCTGAAATTTGATCAGCCTGAAATTTGATCAGCCTTTGACATGTGTCATTATGTTTATATAAATATCGCAATGCATCAGAATTTGTTTTGCATCGTTAGTCAACCAAGATAATTTGTCCAACGAACCTCTTATGTTTTTATCGTCAACTTTTTAGACCTTACCTATCACTCTGTGTCTGAGTTTAACTTGTAGAGGCTGGTACTAGTCTACCACTAATGGTATGCTTTGTCTTACTAAGAAATGTGCTTTTTTTGCGTGGTACTCTGCGGCGGTGTTTTGCTGAAGCCTTTTTCTGACATTCATTTAATTAGCTTTTATTTTCATTTCTTTGCAGAATGCCACGCAGACGGAAGTCGAAGAGGAAAATTGTGTTCGGTTATGGAAAATACAGATGGAAAAAACCTAGAATCCAAATCAGCACTGATGAAGAAATTACCCCTGCTTTGACATGTTATATTGAAACTGATGAAGTTCCCGCGTTCAGTTCTATATTTATCCAAACATTTAATAGTGATCATGATTACTGTGTTAATGATGAAAAATTTGACATTTATGCTGCATCTCTAAATATGAAAGATGATCCAGACGGAGTACATGCACAGATTACTGGTCTAATGGACAACCCGGATTTATACAAAGTACATGCACAGATAACAGGTTTAATGGAAGACTCGGGTCCATATGTTACTGTTAAAAAGACTCTGGACAATATTGAGGAATGTGATATTGAGGAGGTGGAGGTTGATAATTGTGTGGACTTTTCACAGCTACAGAATGAAGTTCAGGCAAATATCAGTCAGGATTTCATGGTTTATAAAGACAGGAGAAAACTTATATTGGTGCAGATTTACTTTAATGGTGATGCTGTCTGCGTAAAACACTCCATAGAGCTTAATGCTGACTTCACGTGCAATATATTTGTACACAGACAACCAGTGCCTCGTAGTCATTCAATTTGGGAAAATTTGCCTTTGTTATTTGACAGAGTGTCCTCAATAATGAAACTTTGTAGAAGGATTTTAAAACATAGAATTTGTATAGGAAATCCTGATAAGGAATTGGTTGAATTACTGCCAATCGGAGGAGGATTTTTCAATAACGTAGACAATGGTGTGGTCGCATACCGAGAGGAAGACTTCAACGCTTCGTATGAAGATATTGAAACTTATGTTTACCGCTCTACTATACGATCAACAAGCTGTGAACTACTGATATCCAACCCCAGACGGACAAGATGCGGTAAATGTGCAGATTACAGAGGGGCAATTCAAAAACGAAAGTTCAGGCTAGACAATAGTATGAAGTCAAATAGAAAATTCATTCACACGCAATACAAACACTGTGATATGACAACAGAAAACATTCTTCAAAAGATTCAGGAACAAAAAGATGAAATAATATTGCTAGAATCAGAACTTCGCAAGCTAAACAAAGAGTATGCTTGCTTGATCAGTGCCGATGGCTGTGAAACCTAACACTGATGAAAACAGGGAGTTAACTGTGTCGTGTTCTGAGAAAACTGGGCATAATGCTTGTGTGTTAATTTTCATCCCAGATTAGCCTGTGCAGTCCGCACAGGCTAATCAGGGACGACAATTACCGCTTTAATGGAATTTTTCGTTTAAATGATGTGCACAGGCAAATCTGGGACGACACTTTACGCACAAGCATTATGCCCAGTTTTCTCAGAACAGGACTCAACTGACCTAATACTGAATGCTTCAGTCCACATGATAGTGTACCATATAGGAACAGCAGTCCACATGATAGTGTACCATATAGGAACAGCAGTCCACATGAAAGTGTACCATATAGGAACAGCAGTCCACATGATAGTGTACCATATAGGAACAGCAGTCCACATGATAATGTACCATATAGGAACAGCAGTCCACATGATAGTGTACCATATAGGAACAGCAGTCCACATGATAGTGTACCATATAGGAACACAAGAGAGAGTATTTTTTCAGCTGCAGTTTATATTACTTCAGAAGTCAGTTTGACGTGAACTTTATGATTATTAGGTGATGCCTTGACATAAGGGAGCACAGTTAATTTTGAACTCACCCGAGAACACCATGCTCATTTTGAGCTTTTGTGATTGACTTTAATGTGCAATATCTTTGCTAAGTTCAAAACTGTGTCATGTGAGGTATAATACTAGGTCACTACGTCAAATTGAAGAAAAGCTTGTTAAGACTCAAGAAGTCATATTTATTGTCCAATTTTCATGAAACCTAGTTCTTATGCTATCCCGCTGGGTTTGAAAATGTTTCCGGTTTGTTCAAAAACATTCTTAATATGGCTGCATTGTATTGTGAAACATTGGTAACTCTCTAGAAGTGACATTTATAGTCCAATCTTCAAGATTTTTTTTGTTGTTATCTCAGCCATGATGAAACTGGTTTGGTTTCTTGAAAAATAATGGCACTGCACTGTTTTCCTTGTATGGCTGTCAGAAGTGAAACCTTGTTATTAGTTTTGAAGTCACATTTTTAGTCCAAACTTCATGAAACTTGGTCAGAACATTTGATCTTATGAATTTTGGGCCTACATGTAGTCTGAAAATGGTTACAGTTGGTTTTAAAACATGGCCCCCAGAGGGCGGGGCAGATTTCCTTATAAGGCTATAGCGAAACCTGATTAACATTTAATTTTAGAAGGCACATTTTTAGTAAAATCTAAATGAAACTTGGTCAGTATATTTGTTGTTATCATATATTGGCTTAGTTTGAAAAATGGTTCCAGTTCGTGGAAAAACATGGCCACCAAGAGGCAAGGCTCTTCCTTACATGGTTGTAGTGAAATCTTATAATTAATACTCTAGAAGTCACATGTTTAGTTGGATATTCTTAAAACTTGCTCAGAAGATGTTCTTGTGACAGCTGGGCCAAGTTCAAAAATGGTTGAAAATGTTGAAAACATGGTGGCCATGGGGCGTGGATGTTTTCCTTATTTGTTGCTTATATGGCTTTATTGAAACTAGGTTATATTGTTTCTCCTTTGAATTCACATTTTTATGCCCCCGAAGGTGGGCATATAGTGACCGCACTGTCCGTCCATCTGTCTGTCAGTCTGTCCTTCTGAAATTCCGCCAAATTTTGCGTTTAGTTTTCAAAAAATGTTCATTACTTCTATGTCGCTTCACATGTAACCTTCATATTTGGTATGCATGTGTATCTCATGGAGCTGCACATTTTGAGTGGTGAAAGGTCAAGGTCATCCTTCACGGTCAACGATCAAAAAAAAATAAATCAAAGCGGTGCAGTAGGGGACATGTTTCTGACAAACACATCTCTTGTTTAATCATCTTAATAAAACTTGGTCTGAATGTTTTTAAGCTTACCTGAGCACAACATGCTCATGAATAGCTTTTGTGATCGCCTTTAGTCGGTTCTTCCTTGTGCGTCTTCAGTCAAAAACTTTTATCTTGTTTATACTCTTTTATTAGTAAACATGGTCAGAATATTTGTTCTGGTTCTAATGATATCTAGGCAGAGGTTTTAAATGGTTCTGGCTCAATGAAAAACATGGCCGTCAGGGTGTGGTGCAGTTTTCCTTGTATGTCTGTAGTAAAACCTTGTTTACACTCTCGAAGTCACATGTATAGTCCAATTTTCATGAAACTTGGTCAGGACATTTATTTGATGAATTCTTTGCCAGGGGCGGAGCAGTTTTCCTTATATTGCTATATTGGAACCTTGTTTACACTGTAGTCACATTTTTAGTCCAATTTTCATGAAACTATGGTCAGAAAATTTGTTTAAATGGCATATCAACAGAGTTCGAAATTGGTTTGGGTCCATTAAAAATCCACGCCGCCAGATGTAAGGCAATTTTTTTTATATGGCTAAAGTGGAACCTCTTTATTATTGGACAATCTTCATGAAAATTGGTCAGAACATTTGTCAAAATAAAATAGGGAGTTAATTGACCTTTATTTGAGTCTTATGTGAGCACGTTAGGGCTAATGACCCTCTTTTGCAGTACTGGTAGATACAACCAGCGACTGGCTATGTTAGTTATCGCCCATAGATTAATCTACGGTTTTAATATGTACATATACATTTTGTGTTGGAAATATTTTCAATTATCCAATGTTTGTCACAATGATGTGCCTAGAAGTTTAATATTTACATTTCATATTAAAAGTACTTTTATTATTCTGGACTCCACCTTCTGAGAAAAGTTTTGTTCCTTTGGGTCTGATGTGAACGCCTTAGGGCCCATAGCCCTCTTGTCTATAAATAATTCATAAGTGACCTATTGAACTTCTTATAGACAGCCCCTTTTACAGGCGAGACAACTATTTAATTGTTTGAGTAAAAAGGCAAAACCATGTACAAACTTAATGTTACTTAAGATTGTCGGACATCACGTGCACTAAAGACGTGTGGTTTATTTGTATACATGTACATGTACTGAGAAAGCCTGTTGTTGATCTCTCCATAATCNCCTTTGAAATTTTCCATTAACTGTACATAAAGTGCAATTCTTGTCTGGGCTATTTCTCAGCAACTAATGACTGGCATTCAATGAAACTTTATGGGAAGCTTCACTACCAAGAGGAGATGTGCATAATCATCCGGTTCTGGTCGGATGATTTTTCACAGAGTTATGGCCCTTTGAAATTTTCAATTGTACATATTGTGCAATTCTTGTCCGAGCTATTTCTCAGCAACTTATTACGGGAATTCAATGAAACTTTGTGAGAAGCTTCACTACCAACAGGAGATGTGCATATTATCAGCCGGTTATGGTCGGATGATTTTTTTTTTTTTAGAAAACTTGTGTTTTGAATTCGAACATTTCTCTCTCCACTTGCATAAGTCCCTTACTACTGGCCAACACTGACCAGTTTAATAATCAATTGTTATTTGACCAGACACATTGTTATCAGACTTGGCCACTTTATTATTTGCAGGGTGGACTTAAGGTCAGACAAGATACAGAAAATGCTAATGAATGCCCAGTAGGAATCCATGGCAATAACCCTCTAGACATGATTATTATGCTCCACATATATATATATGGGGAGCATACATGTATAGCTGCCAGTTTGTCCTTCCTTCCTTCCGTCACACTTCTGTCAAATTTTTTAATTAGTTTCTCATGGCGCCTTCAATATTTTATAGATCTCTTACATATTTGGCATGTAGGTACCTTGCATAGACCTCTACCTTTTGATGTGGTTTGAGGTCACTGGGATCAAGGTCAAGGTCACTGAGGCTAATAATAGATTTTCTCATGGTCGCATTTAAAAAAAAAAAATCACACAATTAACCCATATATCGACAAAGAATCATCGGGGAGCATCCATCAGTTTTACTGATATCCTTGTTTACAATTTATTTTCACAAGAAGGCGAAATTCGCAACAAAGTGTTTATCGTATCGCATTATTCCGAGTGTCAACAATAAATGCAGCACAGTCTTCTGTGACCCTTACAAAAAAACTTAACGGGACTTGTTCACAGATTTTGGCATGTTTTGAAGTTTGTCATTAAATGCTTTAAATTGATAAATATAAACATTAGAACTAAAGAGCTACAATATAAAAACAAGAATAAAACTATAAAAAAGAGAAAAAAAAAGTTAACCTCACCAGACCTTGAACCACTGACCCATGGAGTAAAAGCCAAGCGCCGAAACCACTCAGCCATCCGTCTTCACGTGTGTATGTGTGTTATTCAGAGAGTATGTTCGGGTCGTCATTGAGTCTTTACGACTACATCATGTGCGGACCTGACCATCCGTCTTTACATGGGTTGCAATTTATTTTATACTTTGTATAACCATACACGTGTTGTTACAAAATATAACGATAACAGAAGAAATCGTAATTTTTAAATCGTTTCGCGACTGAGACGCTTTATTATTTTATCAATTTCTAACGATGATTTTTTCGAAAACGAAAGAGTATTTTCCGTATAAGTCTGCGGCATTAGTGTTATTTCGCACACTGATGTACATTGTTCATTTATTTCTTGAATCTGTGACAAAAAGTTAAAAATTCTCATTTTGATAAACTGCGAACAAGTCCCTTTAAAAGTTTATTCCGGATGTTGATTGCACTTTGAAATGTAATCTAACTTTGCATCTGCAAGAGGCCTGTCTGATTTCTCTCCCTTCCCTAAAGCGACATGGTTTTTGAAAAAGTTTATTATGTAGACTGACACCATTAAAAAACAAGAGCTGTGTTTGTCATAAACACAATGCCCCCTACTGCGCATTTTTTACCTTTGACCTTGAAGGATGACCTTGACCTTTCACCACTCAAAATGTGCAGCTCCATGAGATACACATGCATGCCAAATATCAAATTGCTATCTTCAATATTCCAAAAGTTATGACCAAACTTTATCCAAGGTTAAATTTTTGGGACAGAATGACAGACAGACAGGCCAAAATCAATGTACCCCCTCTTCTTCGACGAAGAGGGCATAAAAAGAAGCGTGTACAACTTTGTCAGAAATAATGAGCCTCGATTTCCGACCGCTACCTTCAAATCCGGAACAAATACAATTACACACACTTTCCGAGGCTTACTACAATGACGTTTCGTTTCTATTTGTTCCGCCATTTTGTTTTTCAACTTAAAAAACATGTTCTAAGGTCAATATCAAAATGATACCTGGAATGTTAATAAGTATGATTCCAGGAATGCTTAAATTATAAAAATGTGTCTTATATACGTGTCATGCTCAAAAGAAAACGATGACCATTGTACCTTTGTACGTTACCAAGCGATCTGATATCTCGACCTACTCGAGAGATAAAATACGGAATACCTGGTTGGGTCATCGTGGTTACACATTAAAATCCAGATGAAGAGAGTGCGAGAATACGCTGGCGAGAATACGATGATGAGGGTGCGATAATACGATGACGACAATGCGAGAGTACGAGAATACGATGAGGAAAAGGCGACAACGCGATAGTACGATGGCGACAATGCGATAGTACGATGGCGACAATGCGATGGTCATATCGTACTGCCGCCATCGTATTGTCGCACTCTCGTAATCGTATTCTCGCAATCTCGTCATCGTATTATCGCACTCTAGTCATCGTATTCTCGCACTGTCGTCATCGTATTCTCGCACTCTCGTCAGCGTATTCTCTCACTCACGTCATCTTATTCTCGCACTCTCGTCATCGTATTCTCGCACTCTAGTCATCGTATTCTCGCACTCTCGTCATCGTATTCTAGCACTTTCGTCATCGTATTCTCGCACTCTTGTCATCGTATTCTCGCACTGTCGCCATCGTATTTTCGCACTGTCGTCATCGTATTCTCGCACTCTCATCATCATATTCTCGCACTCTCGTCATCGTATTCTTGCACTGTCTTCATCGTATTCTCGCACTATCGTCATCGTATTCTCGCACTCTCGTCATCGTATTCTCGCACTCTCGCATTGTCGTCATCGTATTATCGATTTCTCGTCATCGTATTCTGGCACTCTCGTCATTGTATTCTCGCACTCTTGCATTGTCGCCCCTCTGGATTTTAATGTGTAACCACGATGGCACTAACGGTATTCCGTTATAAAATGCTTCTGTCGTAAGAGAAAGGAGATATCTTTTTCTGATAGTTTATTGAGTTTCATTGTTTGCTATTTAAAATACTATAACTTTTTGATTTGTGATGTGTTGATGCTGTAGAACGTATCCCCGTACATATATTCAATGTTATCAGTTGCACATTTGTTTTGCACATGTGTAACGCACATGACAGACTTAATACATTATGCGACGGTTCACCATGTTAATGATGTTATAATTTCATGCAGTTAATTTGACCTTTCATGTTATGTTAAATAAGTGTTCTGCTCTTGTTGGAGGAATGAAAAGATAATTACATTCCGACTTGTAATAATAATGTCACCTTCAATTAAAGCGATTATCACTTATGTATTGAAATAATTTGCTCAAAAGAGACATTTAGCCCAAGTATGGAACAAAGTAATTATGTAATCTTCAAACAAAACAAAAATGTTATTTTTTAAATTAAATCACACAAACCCGCCCGCTATTTCACACGTGTACCAAACTCAAACACCAAACAGTGACTCGCGTCAATCAATTTCGCCTTTGAAAGAGTTTCTCGTGTATAAATCAGCTACTCAAACGTGCCAATTAACACGTGTCTGCTAACACAAATGCATGCTTTAATGCGGATCTGAGTAAATAAAAGGATCAAACGTACCTCAAGTCAAAATCATTACTAGGACATCCACATAGAACAAACAAAGCCTATGTTCAGTTAGAATAGTACTACATAGCATTACTTTACGAATATAAATCTATGTATATGTTACAGATGCCGTGTACTGACACAACAATGAGTACTATATACGTGACAATCTTTGGCATTGTCGTTCCCTGTGAGGTCACAAAGACCACTACGTGCTATGACGTCATCCGCTTGTTGACGTCGAACAGCGGCAAACGTGACTATGCGATGTTCGAGTCGACCAGTGAGAAGGAGAAACTGCTTCCGATGAAGTCGTCGGTGGTCAAGGTTATTACGTCATGGGGCGCCGAGGGGTTCCGGAAATTGTTGGTGATCCGACCAGTGGACGCGCACACATGCAGACTGGCGAACATGTCACGTGCGCAGAGGATACTTCATCGTCTGACCCACGGAGAAAAGTCGTCTGCTAGACGCGTCCGCCGGGACAGAGAGCCAGTCACAGGGAAATACCGCCCCTCAACTGACGGTAAACCTGACGACGTTCGTGGAAAACTGGAAATAATGAGTCGCTTCCTTGGAGACATTGAATTTTACAGCGGGCGGTCCACTTCGCGACTGAATGCCGTGCATGACGCCGAGGCAGACAAGGCTTTAATAGAGTTGCTTTTGGGGATGTTACGTGATGACGGCAAGGAGACGGAGTTTTTGACTTCAGGATTGCGGCGGGACCGGATGTGCGTCACGTGTTGTGACTCAAATGAAGATGGACTAAGCGATAGCGGATCCGACGTCAGTGAGCTTAACAAGTGCTTCGTGGCCAGTTTTAAAGACACGTGCGCAACGGAATTGAACTGGTCAGAGGCTGAAAGCGCCCCTTGTGATGACAGCGACTGCAGCAGCGTCGGTGAGCTGGAAAAGAATGTGCTATAATATCGCGAGATGGCGGTCTTCCCGGTATTCCTATACTCGCCCATGGAGCCCGGAAGCACCGAAAGACCCCGCTTCACAGGAAGTGACTAAATTATATATGACTGACAAACTGTCATACCATAATCGGTTATAAGCTTTGTTCTTGTTTTTTGTTATTGTTACGATGAAATGTGCCAAAAACTATAATTAAAACTAATATTGTATACTTTGGTCTTGTTTTGTTATATTCTGTGCGTGTTGTTGTTTATGTTTTGTTAAGGAAAGCATATAAAAACGGGATCTTTATAGACATTACGGCTACATGACGAGCTGATTAATGATTCGAGACCTTTATTTCACACAAAAATGAAGACAAAACAATAAATTCAAAATACATGTATTGTATCGTATTGAACGAATATAAAGATGTATCAAAATCTATAAGATAAAGATCATGGAAGTGGCAATAGTTTATATATCATTCTGAGTTTCCGGACACATAATATATATGTATTTTTTTAGATAAAATAAATATTTTAAAAAACATATTGAGAGACAAAAAATACAGGTTTTTGAGAATTAAGAGACACACTAAAAATATTGAATTTACGATCGAATACGGGTATGCAATAGCGTCAATTGAATTGTTTCAATAAATACAAGCGCGTGCTTGTAAAATACCATGCCGTATAGTATAAATTACTTTTATATATGTTAGCTGTTGGTTGAAACCAATGTCTGTTACCGGTATGCATAGTTATTTATCTTAAACAGGGGCGTAGGTAATGGGGGCGGCAGGGGCTGCGGCCGCCGCCCTAATATTTCGGCTAGTCGTCGTTATATAAATAAAACGTAAAATCCCCCAAAATCGCCCCCCCCCCAAAACCAGTATTTTTGGAATCATTGAAACAATATCATACATGTTAATGTTTAATGTTCAAAATGAGTATTTCTAATCAGCCTCGAAATTTTGCTTTTCCTAAGCGTACATTTGGGAAGAAAACGCCTGAACAGCGTTCATTCCAATCTAGTTGGTTTGATTGATTACCGGAATAAACCCCCTTCGGAAGAAACACCCTTCCCTAAAAACGGCATAGCGGAAGAAACCCCCTTTCACATTTTGCATACACATGATTTCTTTATGGAAGGGGGTTTGTTCCGCTATGGAAGGGGGTTTATTCCGCATATGCAAAACTAGCGAGGGTGTTTCTTCAGCGTATGCAAAATGTGAAAGGGGGTTTCTTCCGCTTTGTCGTTTTTAGGGAAGGGTGTTTCTTCCGGAGAGGGTTTATTCCGTACACCGTTTGATTCGTTCACATGGCTCCACTACGATGAGGTATGTATATTCGTATTAAATTTTAATTTTCGATCGTTCTTATCTTTTATGAACCTAACGTCGATCTAAATACAAACGAAATTACGAGAAAAAAAAACACAACATACAAATAATACTCGTATTGTTGCTTTATAATGTTTTTTTAAAATTATTATCATTAATATTTAAAACAAAATTTATTACAATGTTATCTTTTCAGAGCCGGGACCTTGCGTTCTGCCATCTCTGCATGGCGGCCAAGAAGACGGGCAAGATCGGCAACACGAAGGTGGACGGCAGCTTCATCATTGACGGCTTTTCCAACTTGAAAGAGGGTCCCGTAAAGTTCCGGAAGCACGACGGCAGCGAGTGCCACAAGGAGGCGGTCGAGCGACTGGTGACGCTTCCCGCCACTACGCGTGACGTGGGAGAGACGCTGTCAGCGGGGCACGCTAAGGAGAAGGCCGACAACCGGAAGCAGCTGCTGCAAATCTACGCAGTATACGGTTCCTCGCACGCCAGGGCATCGCGCTACGTGGGCATGAAGAGGATGAGGGAAACTTCATTCAGCTGCTACAACACCACGGGGAGACGGACAGCTCTCTCCTCGCGTGGCTAGAACGGAAGCGGAACAGTTCGAGTTCTACACGATCATGGCTGACGAGACAACAGACAAGTCCAACCGAGAACACGTGGTGTTAGTGGGTCGTCGTCGGCGGCATTGGACAAACTGATTACATGACAAACTGAGAGTGAGACAAAAATCGAGCATTTATATCAACATGAAAGTTCCCCCAAAACGCACCATATTAATGGTAATTGTAAAAAAAATCGGAACCACGGGATAGGACAACCCTCTCAAACGAACCCCTTTATGTTCCCAGTTCAGAAACTGGACCGCCGCCCCAATTTTTGGAGGTTATCTACGCCCCTGCAGTAGCACACATGTAATGCTCCAATGCCGTAAGTCTTCCGTCTGATAGGTTTTATGACCTTAATCCGGTTAAAAATTGCATGGTCAAAGTGTCACCAGTTATTGCAACAGGGCAGAATTCAGGTAAAATAGCAATGTAAAACAAACTGTTCGAAAATTTAGAGTCATTAATTATGGACGAAAACCCGTATGTCCGAAAATTTAGAATAACTAAACAAAAAAATAAAAAAATTGGAGAAAAATGGTGGTGTCCGTGAAGTCACAGTGTCCCAAAACTTAGAGTAATTTCGGTAACTGTCTTAAAGCACGATGCAAGTCTTACAATATATACTTACCCATAGAATATAAGTTAACCGACGGATTTAATTTTGCCTTTAAAATAATAATGTATACCTATTCATGCAGTCGTTCGTTACATTATATAGGTGTACAGTCCAACCTGTCCCAGCGACCACCTTTCAATAGAGACCACCTGTCCATAAAGACCACAACGATTTCCCCCCGAACGATGTTTACAGTAGTTTGAATTGAATGGATAAACATATCGCAAAAACATGTCTTTCGCCAATCTTTTAGGAACACAATAAAAGGTTACTTTACTATTGTAAAGCAGTAATCACTGCCGTCTCACATTATGTCCTTTCTGATCGGGACGGATGACGTGTTTGAAGAGTTTGCTTTTCAATCCAGTTAACTTTTTTTGTGAAATATCTCGAAAGAAAAAATATACAATAATTATTTAAACAATAAACGCGTTTTATAAATTTCGCCAGCAATTAAAGTTGAGCTCTAAACCAAATCTCAAATCTACGAGTAAAGGCTTTATTTTGTTTATAGGCAAACGAGGAAAGAGGGGCTATTAACGGTAACGTGCGTTGGACATTGTTGCGTTGCTAGCGTTCTGCACGTTCACAATGATGACTCATCTCTTCCTGAAATTTACGTTATGTACATATTTTACCGACAACGCCAGTACCAAATTGCAATTAGGTCAAGTTTTGCAGCATATCATATACCGAAGCACATGTATATTAAGCAATATGTGATTCTTTTTACGCAAAGAGATGTCAGTTATCATGTCTATGCTGGCGAACTACGTAGAATGCTTGTCTGTAATTAAAAAAAACGAATTAAATGATATATGTGTCACCAAATCTTGAAAATCCTGTTATCAAAAATGGCACACAGAAACGCTGTTCTCAAAGTCCGTGTAATATAGTTTAAAATGTTCATTGGTTCCATATCCTGTTCTCAACGTCACATCCTTTGCATTGGGAAAAAATACAAGTTTTTGTAGTAGATCGATCATACATGCCCTTAAAGATTCGAAATGCACTGTGAGATTATGTTTGTGTTCATTTGATTACAGTTAATCCTCTCTAAAATCGGTCTAAATTGCCCGATTTCAAAACGAATAGCGCGTTCAAAAATAAATACATCGATGGGCTCTGTGGATGCGTACATGGAGTTTAGTGTTCGTAGATACTATTGTAGGATAGTAAATTGTATAATCTCTGAAATTGTTTGGTTTTTGTGTTTACAAATGCAACACATATATTCAGACATCCAAGAAAATAGTGAAATATCATCGAGTACATATTAACTGATTAATGAATTCGAAATTCGCAATATTGTTCTTCTTACAAATAATTAGTAATTCCCATTCACTTATAAAGGTCATCGCGTTAAGAAATGCACTGTGATTGTACGCTTCTGAACATATTACAAAGAGTTTTGTCTTTCTTAATCGCACTACATTGCCAGATTAAAAAATAATAATGTGGTTCCTGAAATGTATTTAAAAAAACCTACCCACCTTCTAAAGTTGTATTGAATGTCGAACAACCGCTCATGAGCACCACCTCGTACATATTGCTGGACCTTTATATATGCATGTACAAAAAGAGGTGGCACCAGAGACTACCGGCCGTGAAAACTTAATGACAACTCGCAGGATCCTGACGACCTGACAGAAAGACGTGAGGAAAACGGGCACACTAATTGTTCCCTCCGTTGGAACCAGTAGGATGGCTTATAATGAATTTATTGGCGTCGAAGTTCATACGGCGTTTTTCTTAAGGACATTTAAGTGACTACATAGCATTCAATTTTGAATTATCTCGGTATATCACACAGTCGATGCTCTCCAATTAATGTTTTCCTCTGTAAGAGGATAGGTTTTAAAGTTATTAGTATGCAAAGAAATTTGGTTTAACTATACAAAATATTAAATTAACAAGTAAGCGATGAATTTCATGAAAATTGTCAAACTAGGTGTAAGAAGGACCGTAAATATGTCCACAGAACAAAAATGGGTCTTCTGCTGACAGCCTTTGTAGACTGAGCACGACATGCAGTTAAATGTTAACAACTTATAAAGAAGACTGCAATAGTTAAATGCTTGATAACGCTTGGACACGTCGCCTAAATTTCATTTATTTGTCATGGCCAAAGCGCATAAACACCCTGTTTATCTTGTTTCCGCTGCAGTAAGCGAGTTTACCTCCGTTCAATGCGGTTTCAATTGGTCAGGCGTTATCAGTCCTTCCGTTGGTAGATACGGTTCGGTATGCGTTAGAAGAATGATTAAAAGATGCATTCATTCTTGTCGGTCTGTAAGCTAAATATGGCCGGTGTGTTGTTGTGACAAACATTACATAAATTTGATTGAAAGATAAGAAGCATATCCGTAATTTGTGTAACTAATAAAGCTTGACTTATTGTATAGTTTTCAAATCGAACTTCACACACGAAACCGTGTAACGAGCATATGTCGACTACTGATGTCAAATTCAGGAATTTGATGCTATGCAGCGGAAAATCAGTTTTGCAAACATCCTTCTTTAACAACTTTTAAGAACCACTCTTTACGATATTTTGTTTAATATGATGATAGAGCGTAAACATCGGAAGCAGGTGTACAGATGATTATGTAAATATTTTTTATATAAATATGACCGTTCAATCATATCAACTGGGTTTTTAATAGATATTGTGAACCTATTTGTTGATATATTTTTCTTGTTTGCTTGGTCCCTTGATCTTCAATAGTCCATATTGTACAGTAGCAGCGTGTCTAAGTTTCAAACTTATATGTTCTTGACCGATATTACAATAAATCCCATATTTTGATAAAATATGCCAATTTATTTTCGTTTTATTTCTCGGTCACTTAGAGGATAGCCTGTTATAGATAAGTAACGCAAAACAAATCTCATACATGAACATCTGCTGGTAGTAAATACATAAAGCGTGTTAATGCCTCTCAACTTTATATGGAGCTTAGTAAAGGCTGCACACGTTATTCAAGTCAGGTCATTCAACCATATTCGCTGGTAGCGAGATTGAATATTTTCGGGTGCTTGAACAAACACAATTTTATTGTAAGAATTTTATTGTAAGAATTATTTGGGTCATCGAATAAATAACATATATGCGTGTAATCGACCTACAAGTCAATTCGTAAATACAAAAGATACGTTTGTGCTAGGTCAGAAAAGAAAATAGTTCTACTAAATTACTTGTATAATAATCGCATTTAAATGGTTGGAATTGCTGGTTGTACGAAAACAATAGTATATTTGATTACACAAATGAAAATGTTATATTCCAAAATTGCCAGCTTATGTTAAATAAGAAAAAGAACGTAAAATTTGAGATCTTGGATGATACACCGTTGCCATTATATTGCTTAAACTGACGACTTCATTTTATAATTTTATTTTATCATGTGTTTGACGTGAGTGTGATGAGAACAAAACCTTGTCAACAAAGAAACAGCAAATCTACTTTTTAATGAGTCCGTTTTTCAGAGGAGTTCTTCGCAATATATTTGCTAAGTAAAATTGAGCCCTTTAAGAAGGGGAGGTGTTTCTTTAAACACCCCGCTCATCCACTAGTTTTGTCGGGTGTCGATTTTGATCGAGCTAATATAACATTTATAACACATGTGTTCATATAAACAAACGAATATCTCATAGCTTAGAAAATAACATGGAGTCGGGTCAGTTTGGGGATACTATTAATTTGAAAAACATATATGTTTCATATCTTATGAATTATGATTGTTGGTATGAACATGCATACACATGTTTCATTACCCGATTCAAATTAATGTTTAGGAAAATTAAACACTATAAAAGAAGGTATAATATGAGCAAGATTTGTTTGATGTTGCATCTCCGGTTCGGTGTAGTTGTTGCAGAGATTGTGCTATCCAGGGACGACGATATTTCATATCCGTTAGAGGTTATTTTTTCAGTTGTCACTGGACATATCTGGTAGAGTTCGGTGTGGTTGTTACAGAGTTCGCCCTGGCACGAGATCGCATTCAACATTTCCGCTTCGTTGGTGGTGCAGTAATCCATCGGCGTTCGGCTACATGATCGGTAGAAGAAGATGACATGCCCCGTATCTAAATAAAAGTGGACACACAGCGATACATTGATGCATTGAGAGTTGATAATTGACATTTTGTATATGATGTTACTGCTTTGTCACACATAATTTAACATTTTTACAACAATTCCGATAAAGCTTTCGCAAAACATGATTTAATCCACCAATGTACAACTGAACGCGCAAAATACATATTGATAAGTACAGCTTACTTTTAGAACATAGTCTAGAGGTCTATTTACTAACGTTATTGGTGTGCTTGTTTTAGATCTTGGTCAGACCTGAGATGGGACCAAAAAAATAGTTAATAGTATGTGAAATTTGGTATCATAACATAAACACTAGACGAATACATACGTTCACATACGATTCATGCAGTAATCATGTAAAGTATAGTTCCGTATTTTCAAAAACCTCATACTCACATCTATCAATTTTTTCCTGAGTTATGCAGTAGCTGGATTCGTTACACGGAAATGTCGTTCGAATTGCTTCCGGGTTGGTCATGCACGCCTCCGTGTTCCATTCTGCTTTGTTGTAATCCCTTTCATAGGAGCACTGGTAGCAATGGAACACACCTAGAATACAACGGAATGGCATATTCAGTATACTGAAGTTAAAGCGAGATCATTGATATGTCGACAAGATTTGTGTGAACATATTTAGACATTTAGAAAAAAACACAACCATTACATACTGGAAAGACCCCAAATGGATTTTGTTGATGATTGACCAGAGTGGGTGTGGTGTGTTTATGGATTTGATAGTTACATGTTAACGGTTTATTCGCGGGTTCGGAAGCAGGATTTGGATTTCAAGTGAGGATATTATTATATATTACAAAATTATAAATTAACAAGCTACCAATATCACACATGTATACGCTTAATATTTTGGACTGCAGAGAAATGTGGAAGAATTCAAGAAATATTAGTATCTAGAAAAATTGCATGCAAGATACCCGCCGAAGAACTCAAATACATCCATATTACGCAGATTAATCAGAAGAGAGTTGCAAAAAGACACAACCGGGTCCCATACAGCATCGAACTTTTACTCACAAGGAACACAGAAACGGACAACAAACCATGCCTTGAAATGAGTGGAATCTTTAAGCAAAGATGATCATAAATAATGGATGAGCGGTAACAAGGATATTTCGTGTCAATGCTGTTCTTAAGCTTCAGAAAAGGTAAGTTATATCGAAAGATTTTTCCTTGAATGGTAGAATGTGTTGGCAACATTTATGATTACTAGTATTGGCTTAGTAAACGGACAACCCCTTTCCGGTAAACTAAAAATGACTGTACAAAATCAAAACTAGGCAACTCTGAACATGGTTGTTATTTTTAAATGCTAACTTGGTAAGATATTTCTTCCTTTAAAGTACCGCAATAATCTCTATGCCTTTACAAATATAGTTTTCAAATGGTCGTTTCAACCGATGAGGAGTTCTAACTTCTAAAGAATACAACGAGTATAATGATAATTCTAGGTTTCCTTGTATAATATCTGTGTCCGATTATATTCATGTGTAAGTCAGAAAATGAAATATTGATATTATAATTATATATTCCCACTCATAGGTACAATTAGTAACTGACTTACTGTATACATTGAAGCGAAACAGCGACGATGATTAGAATATATTTAATTATCATTATAATATAAACACACATTCGTGCATTTGTTCGTTACATTGTAAAGGTGTATACGGTTTTTTGCATTGAATGGATAACTCTTTCAGTGCTGGAACCGAATTTTGAAGGCCTTTGCAAACAGTTTGATCCAGATGAGACGCCACATAACGTGGCGTCTCATCAGGATCCAAACTGTTTGCTATTCTGATAGTATTATTTGAAAAACAATCGAAGAATATGCTAATTTTAGAAATTCAGCAGACGATATTTTAGCAGACGACACATTTCCCAGCCTGCAAAGGGTTAAAGGATTTAAATAAATATTCACCTACCACTCACGGTGCAGGCGAATGCTATAGCTATCACTACCCGGAGGGCGCATCCATACATATCCATGGTGTTTCTCTCGTTTGAAATGCACACAGTGTTGTACCAAAATCTTATCAACGGGTAACGTTCTTATCGTTTACCAGTAACCACTTCCGTCTCAAAATATGTCCTTCCTGATCGAGAAGGATGAGTTGTTTTTTAAGTTGCTTTTCAATCTTGTTTAAACGAATTTGTAGAATATCGAGAAAGAAAAGAAATACAATAACTAATTAAAACATTAAGCTTGTTTAGTGAATTGAGGAAGAAATGCGAGCAAAGCTCCGAACAAAATCTTAAATCTAAGAGTAAACGTTGTGTTTTTATAGGTAGACGAGAATAGTTGGATCTTAGTGGTGACGTGCGTTGGACATTGTTGCGTTGTTCAGGAGGGTCACATTGATGATTCATCTCTTTCTGATATATACGTTGTAAACACATTTTCCCCACAAAGCCAGTAATAAATTACCACTTTGCCAAGTTGTGCAGCACATCAAATACTGAAGTGTACGTACATTTAAAAGCAATATATATGATCCTATTTACGAACAAAGTCTTGCAATCCTGTAAAACAAATGGTATACAGAAATGTTAAAATATATTTCGCTTTTTAATACAACTGAAATACATTTTCGAAATATCTCGAGAATACAGTTGATGCAAATTGATTAAAACAATAGACATGTTTTGTAAATTACGGCAGCAATTAGAGCTGCGCTCAGAACTAAAACTCAGACCTCTATATGACGGCTGTATTTTATAGGTATCCGCGAATAGTGGGATCTTAGCGGTTTCGTGCGTTGAACATTGGTGCGTTGTTATTGTTAATGACATTCACAGTGTTGATTCATCTGTTCCTGATATTTATGTTGTGTTCACATTATATTGACATCGCCAGTACCAAATTGCAATTTGGTCAAGTTTTACAGCATGCATATCATATACGGAAGTACACATGTACATTTAGCAATCTGTGGATATTTTTACGAAAAAAAATGTCAGTTATCAAGTCTATACTGGCGAACTACTTGTTGTGGTTGCCTGTTAAACGACTATAATGATATATGTTTCAATTTCGATAGTCACCATACTCTTGCAAATCCTGGAAACACAAATGGTATACAGAAATGTTGATGCCCATACAATATAGTTTAACATGTTAATTGGTCCCATATCGTGTTCTCAACTATATCTCCTTGGTATGTGCTCAATTGATTTGGTAAAATGATAAGATTTTGTAGTAGATCGACCAAGCAGGCCCTTAAAGTTTCGAAATGCTCTGTGAGATTATGTTTATGTTCATTTGGCTACAGTTAATCCTCTCGAAAATCGGTCTAAATTGTCCGAATAGCGCGTTAAAAAATAAATACATCGATTGGCTCTGTGGATGTGTACATGGCGTTTGGTGTTCGTAGATACCATTGTAGGTTATTTGTAGCAGAGTATTTAATTTTATTCATCCATATCTATATTAGCCTTATACTAATAATGATGGATCAAAGATAGTCAGTGTGAAAGTGGTATACGTGAGTGAATCAGTGGTGAGATGTTTTTTTAACTAACTTCATGACTTTAAGCGAATTGATATAATTTCGATTAGTACTATATTTGTAACTTCAATTTGACTGTGGCCTCGAACAAAGAGACATCAATGACGTTCAGTTGTATATCTAGTGTTATATTATAGTGAATATTTTTATATGTTTCCTGGCCATCTCATTACATCATCATAATAATAAATAATTTTGATGCGTTTATGGTTATGAATAATATAGGAACCCAGCTACAAATGGCGCCACACGTTGGGGAAATGCCGCGAACGTCGGAAATATTGTATATTCAAGATGAAAATAAAGAAAGCCAGAAACGGCTGGAAGCTTTCTTTCGTACATTTACTTTTTTTTAGTTGTCAATTTTTTCTTCATGGATTTATTCGCAATATGTTGAATTTTATACAGTTCTTATATCAACAAATTTATGAAAAGATACAGATTCAGTATCTTTAACACGGTTCTACATTTATATAGCACAACATAGTTTTATAAAGCAAACAATGAAACTTCCGAAACTCTATCAGGAGAGAAATTCTTGTTCATATCCACTGCTTGTATACTACTCAAAATTTGCTATGGATCACTTTTCATTGTGTTTCGCATTATCTTCAATTTTGGATTACGTTCATTTTAAATTGTTATTTATCAGATTTTGATATTTAAATGTGTGTTTTTGATTTTATTATTATGTATTGATTTATCATTGATGCGTGATGCTTGCTGAATCAAGCTAGGGATGACTTTTGAATGTTTTAGTGCATGTGTGCCAGAATTGAAATTATTGAAAAAGTCTGCAAAAAGTGAAAGGATCTTTTCAATATTGTGTATGGTTTCCATTGGCATTGATTACTGATTGGCATCGTCTTCTCATTCTACTGATAAGCCCACGGATGCTGTCTTGTGGGACTCGAACCCATTCCTCTAGGAGGGCTTGTCGTAGGTCCTGGATTGTGATAGGCTTAACAGGGCGTGCAGAAATTTGCAACCTGAAGCATGTCCCAGACATGCTCTATGGGATTGAGGTCCGGAGACCTCGCAGACCACCCCATCCTGACGATTGTTTCAGCTTGGAGGTACTCATTGGTCACCATGGCTCTGTGAGGTCTGGCATTATCGTCCATTAAAATGAAATCTGGGCCTAATGCACCAGCATATGGACGGACGTATACATCCAAGACCTCTCTGACGTATCTCTGAGCTGTCAGAGTGCCGTTATCAATAATATGTAGATCGGTCTTCCCCTGCATGCTGATCCCAGCCCAAACCATTACTGAGCCCCCACCATAACGATAATGGTTTTCGATGCATACTGGTGCAAATCGCTAATAGGTTATTCTCCACATCCGGGCACGTCTATCTGTTAAGTCAACACAGAGTCTAGACTCGTCTGTGAGGAGTTCTGGTGTCCATTCATTAAAAGACCAGGTTATGTGATCTTGTGCCTATTGGAGACGTGCCTGGATGTGGTTGCGCATCAATGGAATACGAATGGCAGGTCGTCAGCCCTCATGCCAAAACTATGCAGTCTGTTTCGAATGGTTTGAAATGAAACCCGAACCTCTGATGCATTCTGTAATTCATTTTGAAGGGCCGTGGCGTTCATAAAGCGATGACGTCGGCCTTGTACGATAAAACGGTCTTGTGCCTGCGTAGTAGCCCTCTGACGACCTCCCCTGTATCTAGGGATAACATCACCATGCATTTTGGTAGCGGCTCCACATCCTGGCTATAACGCTCTGTGAAACGCCAAGCTGACGTTCCACTTGACGTTGTGACGCTCCTCCTTCCAGCATACTAACCCCCTGTTCATTTCTTCTAAGCTAAGATGTCTTCTTACGCGAAAGTTAGCCATTTTAAACAACTTTCAAGATGAATGATTGAGCTATAAGTGTAGATTTGAAGCATGTTCACAATGTGTTTGTCAAGTGCAAGGTAAAATGTCATGGCTTTTTCGTGGGTATTGCTTTTCATGAGCAAATAAGCAAGCCTGTGTAAACAAAATCGATAAGACAGGTTATTGGTTATGTAGAATACGCACTCATATATTAGAAAACACAAGCTTTTTTGTTTTTAATTATAAACACTTCAAATTACACATACTATCAAAAGTGATCCTTAGCAAATTTTGAGTAGTATATAACCGACCACCTACAATAAACACAAAATGATCAAAACTGGTCGTACCACCCTGGAACAGTCCATGCGAATTATTTGGGCGATTAAAACGGTTTGAGGGCTAGCCGAACCTCTTGGCGCAGCTCATATATACTCACAAACCAAACGCGCGACTAAAGCTCGATCAAATGTACCTATGTAGACAGAAAATGAAAGTAGTAATGCCAAATGTGACGCGTGAATCGAACAATGCACACACAATCTTAGTGTTCGTAAGTATAGGTAATCTATTACAACAATTTGGAGGGGGGGGGGAGTTACTAGTCTCAAAAGATATATGGTCGATCTAAAAACAATATTCAACTATCAAGTAAGACATGTATCTACGGAAATTCGTAATATGTTTCATCCACAGAACAAAAAAAGCTCTACTGCTAATCTGAAGAGTGAAACATGTTACGCATATATATGTAAACACAAACTGATTAAGAAGCATGCACTGGTTAAAAGGCTGGATGCGGCCGGAATACGCCGCCCTAAGTATATTTATTTTTCATGGTCTAAGTGCAAACTATAATGAAGAAACAGCCGGTTTATCTTTTTTTCCGCTGCAGTTAGCGAGTCTTCCTCAATTCAAAGCATTTTCTATTGGTCAGGGCGTTATCAGTCGTTTCCGTCGGTAGATACGGTTCGGCTTGCGTTTGGAAGACATGGAAGTGTGAGGTGAGTGAAGTTGGCCATGGCATCTACTATTGAATATCAAAATTTGAATATCGAGCTGATGCGAATATTTTTACTCTCTGACATCGAAATTAAAACATGAATTTCGAGCCAGAACTGACATTTAAAATTGAAACTTGAACATCAAGCCAATGCAAATACTGCTATGATAACGTAAAAATTAAGCACTAAGGCTGTATGTTTACTAGGATCAGAAGATTATATTATTGCTGTATTTTGATAGATGCCGGATGTGCGGTAATAATCAATCCGTGACTCGAGTAGGAATCTCCAACTACGTTATTGTTCAAGTGATTGCTCGTTTGGTTCTGGTTCCTATATGCGGCGAACTCTGTAATGTGCCTTTGATCTACTGGCGGGTCTAGCGATCACGCAATGTATAACATGTTTTAATGCGTAAATTCAAAATTTAGTAGCCATAGAAAGAACGTTCTACCTGATGCATTTAAAAACATGGAAAGTAAGATATCGTTAAACATTTGGGTGTTATTGGGTCACCGATAACGGCGTCATGTATTACGAATAATCTCATGGGATAAACGGTTCTGTACATTCGTGCAATTTAACGTCAATGAGGTCCAGTTTTTTATTTGTATTTTCGATCGTCCAGAACTGGGTTTCTCAGGGTTGGTTAATGAAGGGTTTTTAATATAAAGATATAATATCAAGGACATTTCACGAGCGAATATGATGTCGGTATACAATGGAATTCTATTTACTAGGTTTAGTCAGTAAGCCTATCCTTATACCGATTTTCATCAATCACGCTTAAGTACTGTTTGAGCATTTTAGGATCCACTTTTAGCATTAAATGTTCACTCATTCCCTTAACAATTGAATTTATGTCTCATGATAAAATAACGTCCTTATTGCACATATCGCCCTCTATGAAATGACGAACACGTATGTAGGAGTCTATAAGAAAGTTAAATCGCGTGCGTGTTCGCAAATAGTATCCAAGATGCGATTTGTGTTTACTGATAGGTCTATGTAGTATATGAACCATTAATCTGATTAAATTTCATCCAGTATGGTACTATGCGATTTTAACCATCATTTAATGAGAAAGATCATATAAGTTATTAGCCTAAGGTTGCTTTGTGACAAAATGAACACACTTTTATTTTTTATAATATATTATAATGTCTCCCTTGTTTGAATTTCATGACATGAAGTGTGTAATCTTTTTGTTAACACTGCCCTTATCATATAATTTATTGACAGCTTTAATAAACTCACTTTTGAACATCGTGGATAGGGTAGGAGTTATACTTATCTTTTTTACGCTGTGCGTCGTCGCGTTGTCAATCGTGCGATATGCGTACACTTATCATTCAGCAACGACATCCTCTTATACACTGATGGACATACTTTCGTCAAACTTCACAGGGATGGCCGTTGGAGTAGTTCGAATTGTTTCGGTCTGTCACATGTCCATTTATGTTTTTTACCGTCTTAGTTGTACCGTATATAACATATAATAATTACTAACACATACATAAAAACAAATATTGTATTATGTAATTACATTGAGTGTTCGTTCTGAAATATTTGTATTAACCTCATTTAATCGTACCTAAACAAGTTGTTATTCTGATGCGCTGGTGCATATTAAGCAATTGAGTAATTAAATTTCAATGAAATGGAAGTTGAAGTGCGAATTGCGAAATATGTTAACAAAAAGTGCAATACAACAAACGCAATATTGTGTACATGTATTTCAAATGTTCAATATAAATCATGAACACGAGGAGTTCTTTCGAACAGTTTTCATTGCCTGAATGTCTCTAGACAATGTGACCAGAAAAGGCGGAGTAGAAAGCACCATACACAGACTTGTGGCCGTTGTAAATGTTTGTAACCCACACGTGATCACCACTATTTAGGTTAAGGAGTATGGCCTGTGTCCCCTGTTCCCAAGGATTTGCTATTAATCTAGCAACTGCGCCTCCATTACGAACTATCGCTCCATCGATGCGTATTGATGACGACGTGATCGAAGCCGTAAACTGATAGGTTCCTGATTGTGGAGCAGTAAATACCCCAAGAAGTGGTTGGAAGCCACCACCCTCATTGACGAGGACGTGATCGAACAATATGTTCTGATCTATACCAATACCCGTCTGATCCCATGTCTTCACTGCTGAGAACGCTACGTTTGCCTGGTTCCCTGTTGCCGCTCGTCTTTCAACGTAAAAAGCAAGCTAATATCTTATTAGTCATGTATATGCGTTTTTTTAACTGTACATGCACTTCAACTATCTAACATGGTCATCAACACCGTATAATATGATATAACAAGAGCACCGCAGAGCGGCTGCCAACGCTCGGCTGTGGGTGCAGTTTTGAATAAAAAGGAAAACAATTTATAAAAAAATGACCTTTGACCTTGAAGATTGACCTTGATCGTTACCTTTCACCACTCAAAATGTGCAGCTTCATGAGATACACATGCATTCCTAATATCAAGTTGCTATCTTCAATATTGCAAAAGTTATGGCCAATGTTAAAGTTTTCGGACGACGCGGACGGCGGACGAGCTGGCTATGACAATACCTCGGGTTCTCTTTGAAAACAGCCGAGCTAAATATCGATGTAGGATTATATTGTTCAACCGTTCCTTGAACTGTGCACGATAATTTCAAGTTCATTGCTCGTATTCAACATAAACTATTACGTATAAAACAGTAATTTGTTATAAGTAAATGTTCTTGAAAACCTTTAAATTATTTACGTTTTAATTCTTATATTCATACGTTACGAAAATGTACCTTTAACCTTGTTGGATTCGTTCTGCGTAGTTCTTAACATTGCAATTTCTGCTCGCATCTCTTCAACAGTTTTCAGTAAATTGTCCATCGTTTTCGAAAGCTCCGCAACTGTTGCAAAAACGCATCTTTTTTATAAACATATATACACAGTGGCGTATTGTATAAATATTACGTACTTGATACCCAAAATCCTTTACTTATTATAAATTCAGTTTTTCTTACCTTTGTAAAGTGCAGAAGATATCTGTGTATCTGGATCAAGTAGAGGTTTTTCCACATAAGAAGTGCTTTCACCAAAGGTAAATGCGATTAGAACAAAATTCACTATTATACATGCTTTCAGTGCCATGACTGTGTTGGAAAACAAACGACACACAACTGACGTGTCACTATGTTATATTATCGCCCTTATCATAAACTACAAATGCAGACTAAATTCTAATTAATGACTCGATGCTAAAATGAATGCCCAAAATAGCGCGATGAACTGAAAACTTGACTTTGGATAGTGTTTGCTCATTTATGGTAAATGTTGAGCCAGCACGACGGTGTTCTGTATTATGTACTATTAGTATAATTATATATATTCTGTGATAAAAACGTCGCTAGGTTTGAGATTAGGTAAGGCTTTAAACATGTTCAAACATCCTATGTTTTTTATTGACAACATCACTACTCATTTGTATGTGTGTTAGAGTGAAAATTAAACAATTGCACCAAAGGAAATGACCCGAGTATAAGGATTGTTGACCTATTAATGTCTTTGATAATTCGTTATTTAATATTTACATCAAATGTGTTTCTTGTCGTAACTTTAGTTGCGCATAAAAACGTAAAGGCTGTATGCCCAATCATATTTTAATATGTGATTTTATGTTTTTTTCCCATTACATTTCAGAAGACACTGTCCCTTCCTCAACATAACATGTTGTCGACACAATGATAGAACAGTCACGTGAAATGTTTCCTGTGTCGTACGGTGGGATATGTACAGCATCTGAAGCCAACGCCCGTTACTTTATCCATGCATATGACACACGAACACTAAAATTGTACATGTACCGGTATACACTTAGTGGCTTTCTAAGAGAACATCGATAGCGAAACGTCAAGCCGAGTCACCAATATTGATTTCTGGTATAAAACAATAATATGATGAATGCATATCAATTCAATTTTGATGTGCACATACAGCCTTCTATGTAATCGGCCTTTTTGCACCCTGCGATAAGTTTTTTTCCTGAGATGCAATACGATGAGCTGGTGTTTTCAGTATATGATGCTAAGTTCTAATATCTTGTAAACAAGAAGGAATTTACTTGAACTCAATTGAACGTTGTCGGCTCAAGTACTACTTAAAAGTTCGCTCGGTATTTTTAAGTTTACAACAATATACCCCGGTACGGAAAATACGCTTACAAGCACCCGGTAATACTCCGGGGTACTTTTAGTATATTTGCCTAACCCGGATACTTTGGTTTATACTATATAGTATCCGGGGTACTTTTAATCAGTACATATTAAATTGTGGAAATACTGATAAACTGGCTGGACTCTTGTTTGACCTATAACAACAACAATGAACACTATTTAAAGGCTTAAAATGTTCACTAAGATATTCGGGAGCCCGGTAATTTTTAACCATATGTACATGACAGAACATATAAATTTAACAGCCGAGCTACTTAGCGAAAATGAAACTTTCCACTGATAAAAGGACATTGTAGAAGACGATACGAGTAAATTTCATAAGAATGAAGCGCTAATACAAGCTGAATACAACAAAGTACTCAATCGTGATCAACATAATGATGGTTGGACTGTCTAGCAAATGATATACAACAACAGGTATATGATTCTACAGCTGAGGGCCCAGAACTTGGGATTCTTGACAATTCAAATTGGCAGTGTAACATGCCTGCTCCAGCTGGTGGTATAAGGTCTTTTGCTTTCGACAGCATGCCTTCGATAATGAGCTATGATAACAACTGCAGACATATAAGTATCTAAACATGAACAGTACAGTGTTCTTAACCTCAATCAATATATGTTCGCACAGATAGTGTCATAAAGCGATCTATCAGACAAACCGGGTTGTGTTACAAAAGGAAGATGACAATCCAGAATGTCTAAAAGTGTTTCTATTAGCAACGATAGGAACCGTCGCATGCATTATTGATGGTATAAGCATTTATTCTTGACTTTTTCTCCGTTTAAGAAAACGAAATGATTAAAAGTTGCAGCCATACTTCTAGTAATAAGCGAAAAACTACGTGTCAAACTATTTCCGGAATTTTATCTTCTAATCACAAACAGCATCGGAACTATAATAACGGTCTTCACATTATTTGGAGACTCCATGCGACAAACAATAAAGCATTTTCTGAACTGCTGAATCGCTTAAATCAAACTTATACACGGAAGAAGACTTTGAAGCATAGAATCGATAATTGTTAATGAATATGATCCTTTGTCAGATAATATTTCTCACGTTTATGTAACCAATCATTTGTTCATGAAAATAAACCTTCAGATAATTTATCAGCAGAAAAATGTATCATATCGCTGTTGACATAAAAACACTGTCATGGAAACGCGTTCAAAAACATCTGATCATGAAAAATGTACAGAAGGTTTGGTTTAAACCTGTTTATTTTAGCTCGATTGCATATAATATATAATACAGACGGTTTACTAAAGACCATCACATTAGCAGCTGTTGCAAACGTTGTACTGCTCCGCAATGTGGATATGTAAGATGGTAATTAATAATGTATTCCAATAAACAGATGTATAGTCTCTAGTAACCATCACCCCAATGCGACATGTCCTCAATCTCCATCATCGTCAACTAGATCGACTATACTATAAATGTAGTTTATACTTAGATTATGCTAGGCTGTAACAATTAATTACTATGCTCATAAGAGTACACGGGGCCACTTTAAGCAATATTGATGTCTCTCCCCTCCCCCTCAAACAAAAAGAAAAAAGGTAGTGGATTTTTTTTATTTTTATTTTTTATTTAAAATATCCAATTTGCAATACAAAATAATATTTAAAAAAGTTANCATGTCGGAAACAAAGTTTTGGTAAAATTATCTGAAGGACAGGTTGTGAGCGGGTTTGTGCACTCATACAGCACACATAATGGGGAGCTTACACTGGAGAAAGGTTAGTCGTGAATATATAATAAGAAAAGGCGTATTGATAATGTGCAGAAATTGAATTAAGTTGTGTTCGTTTGTCCGAATAAAAAGTCGAAACAGCTGTTGGTAAACGTAAA
>VMBQ01007400.1:35129-46568 GCA_007657795.1 Dreissena rostriformis | reverse complement strand
TTATATTTGGAAAGGTGCACATTACAGGTGGGCTACCTTAATACGCGTACTCTTCGATCATACCTGTTTTAGTGGTTTGATTCGATTATTAAAAGTATCGCGAATCATCGTATCGTATCATGCTAAATATATCGGTCAAGTTGTAGGAATAATTCTTATAAAAATCAATCGAAAATAGAATTTCTCATGTTATTGTTGAAACACATTTATAGTCTATACCGGGTATTTGACATGCCGTGTGTGCATGATAATATACACCAGATATCTTTATTTAAGATATATCTGGTCAACATATAATTACAGTTCGCCTCAATTTATGCGATAGCCTTGAATTAACGATTCCCGGACAGACTGACATCCAACTTCCCTTGATAACTTAAGGGGTGGAATGCAGTGCATTAAAAGTGAGGTCACGATTCCACTGCTGGAACTACGGCTTGTTTTAAATTTAATACATTAACATGTTTAATGGTCAATGTTGAAAACAATTACACATATGTTGGTAAAAACAAATATCAGGATAGGGAGCAAAACTACCGACGCGATATAAAACATACTAGTGCACATATTGCAATATTGTAGTAATTACTAGATATGAGAATATAGCCTTTATGTATAAACGTTCCGATGATGACAATATGCGTAAAATAAAGGGATACACACAAACTGTATTGATTTTGAGAGTTGAGTGTGAAACTGTTGTATTCCTGAAGACGTTTTATTGGAGATTCAACATATTTTATTTTCCTCGTCAATAGGTATGTGAGGGTCGAGGGCATCCAACTTCATACCGTACATAGTTTTTTTTTAAATATTATAGCACATTTAATGGTTTTAACAATAACATGCTTTTACACAACAATATAAACAATAGTTTTTTTTTAAGAACAGTTAACGGTGCAATACTTTTTAAGTCCCATATCACACATATGGAGAAGATGTACAAGTAGTACCCATTATTTACTTTTACACGAATCATTAAAATAGTTCATTTCATTTAGTACATGACAATGCAGGGACAGGTACGATTTTGCAGCTTTAAGAGTGGTATAGTTTTGTTTATTTTGCAATTATAAATAAACATTTTTATCAAAAGAAATATTAAGTTTACAGATCCATTTGTGTTTGAATTTCCCAGTTTATAGGAAGACATATTTAGAAGGTTCGACAGATTATTACATTCAGAAAACAATTCAGTTATTAACTGATTGAATGCTTACCTTCCCAAAATATACGTTGAATAGTTTCATATTCAGTTTCACAAAAAGTACAGTTGGCTGAAGTGACATATCCTTATTTGAATAAAATCGAGTTTGTACCTTTAATTCTATGTACAATTCTATATTGAAACCATTGTAAATTGGTATCCCGTGTAATACAAAAGGGCATATAAAAAATATGCGCCATTCGTTTGTTACAATATAATTAGAAGTGTTCAAACATTTATCTATACACACTGGTGAAAACTCGTTTTGGGAAATTATTTTATACATAGGCTTTGTACCTTTTGTGTTTAACAAGATTGGCCGTAGGCTTGTGGGGATAAACGGCTTTATAAAACTTGTGTCATAAGAGCTTCTGAGCTTCATATATCTTGTCACTGCGTTAACAATTCCTAAGAAAATAAGTAGTTTGGATGGAAATTATCGGTGTTAAAATTCTTCTAGACCAGTTATTTAGTAAGGCTTTTATTTTAACTATTTTGTCAGCATAATTTAGTTCTATGATTTTTTAAGATCAACGTGAAATTTAAATCCAAGAATGTCAAATGTCCGTTGGTTCCAATTTAGTTTCCATCTTGTTTTAATGCTTTCGGATCTAAACTTAGTTTTACCAATCCAAACTACTTTCGTTTTGTCGAAATTTACTTTTAACCCTGAGAAGTTTGTAAATTGTGACACTAAATCTAAAGTTTCGTTGAGAGATGATGCAGAGCCATCCAGGAGTACAGAAGTGTCGTCGGAAAATTGTGACAATTTGTATTCTATGTCATTAATTTGATTTCCCTTTATCTTAGTATTTGATCTTTATTTAATTGAAAATATTTTAGCGCAAAGTATGACAATGTAACAGCTGAGCGGATCTCCTTGTCTGCAACCACGTTTTATAGGAAAAAATCTGATAAAAACCCACATTGCGCTACCGCCGATACTCCGTCTTTATACAATACATTAAACCATAGATCAAATAGTTGCACCCTTATCACGCAGTTACATCGTTGTAAAATTGTGTACATTGCAAGCTTTCTATTTCGCACAGTTTTTGTAATTTTTACTTAACGGTATACGAATATTCCATTAATTTATTCGGGCCTAGTGGTGGGAAATTGTCTCAATATTTTATTGGACAATTACAAAGGTCGAGTAAAGTAAAAACCTGGGTAAGACAGCTACGCCGAAAAATAAATAAGACGGCATCTTTACCCAGTCTGACCTAGACTACCCGGGTTCAATGTCCAGCCCGGTGTATGCGAGTCTGACCTAGGCTACCCGGGTTCAATGTCCAGCCCGGTGTATGCGAGTTTTGTAAGTGGCTGGTGATCATGATATTGGACTGGTGAGGATGTCCTCCAGGTAACTCTGTAGATAGCAAGCTATACATACTTCTCTATTCGTGGTATTATACTGCAGCCTTTAGCACAGGAGGACCTCCTATACTTCTAATTGCACACCCATTTTACACCTTAAACAGACCTACAAGATAAGTAGATGAGTACATCGTTAAGAGCTGTCAAACTTTGTATTAGCGAATCGGTCTAGCGTAATAGAGTCGTGCTGGTTAGCGATTACTAGTAAATGATTTGAAGATTATACTTGTTGAGGATAGGATTATGTGTATATTGTATCTATTGTTAAGTTTTAAATTGGTCCCTGGAAAACTTCATTTCATCAAATATGCACACATGTTATTACGTATAAAAACATGAACATTTACATTCAATTTTTCAGAGGGGGTAATCACGTGATAGTCAAGGTGGCGACATCCATGCCGACACAGATACTTTTCGCCGTTTTATACCCTTCATTACTTTTGTTTAATTTTTAGTGAAACAGAAGTACTGTGGAGCATCGTCTGTCACATGATTACTAGTCTATTAATCAATATTTAATTTGAATTTTTTGTGTGCAACGTGTTTTCTGACTCTGCAAATTCGTTCATTATGAAATGTCAAAATTGAGCCTTTCAATTTAAATGAATTGTGACAAGTACAATCATTTCAATAGAACAAGAGCTGCGTTTGTGATACACAATGCCCCCTACTGCACTTTGAAGCCAAACAGCAGTAATATCCCAAAACATCATGAAGAAGTTACTTCCCATTGATATTTGACGAGGTTACGGGCCTTTGACAGTATCTGAAAGCGTTTTGGAAAAAAAATCCGGAAGTGTTATTTTAAAGAAATCCAATACCTGTAACTTCGCCAAAAATCAATGGACCGGAACGAAACTCACGCTTCATCTTAATGCCTCAATCACAAATAATCCGGTCGCTGCCCGATGTGTCCGATCTCCAGGCACCGGGAAGACTGGACACGTCGGAGCCGTCCGCCGTCCGAATAGTGGCACAAACTCGGCCCTTAAGGGCGCCGAACGAGCATCGGCCGAAGATCGATCGGCAATTCGACAGTTTGAGAAAACCTTTTTGGTGGAGCGTCAGAATGTAAATCGGACGACAACCCGTGTCGCGGTATCGACCTAGCGCCTCAAGAATACCGGAAAGCTTTAATGAATCGAACGTTGTCCGGATGGCAATCTGGCGGGCAAGGGCCGTGCTCCTTGCGGGCATCGGACGTACTCCGCAAGGTCAGCGTGTCGCGCCGTCTGGGAAATGGTATACGGTATTTCAAATACTCAGAAGGGACCTTGTACAAGTTCTTTCTTGAATGTGTTGAGCTTTGTTGAGTACCCGGTACTAGTATATAACATTGCCTCAACATTGGAGTTGCTGCTATGGTAGCAGTGGAAGAGTTCGGAGAACTACAGCGACGTCAAAGACGATGGTAGGTCAAGCCTTGGATTCAGAGACGATCCCTCTACGGGCAGTACGAGACCCTTTTGCACGAACTGCGTCTCGAGAACCCTGCCGATTTCGAGGCTTATTTGCGTCTCAAGCCAGAGTTGTTTCAAGATCTATGTACAAGAGTCGGGCCTCGCATTCAAATTAGTCAAGAGTGAGTATAAGTTGTCTGACACACTTATTGGTGTACTTATATTCAGAACATTGGCAACATCACCGCGTCTTTGTATTGTAGGATGCAACACTTTTAAAAAATGTAGGGCGATGCGGACTTCTGTCATTGCCGGTATATTCCATCACCAAGACTTTCAGGGTCAGTGCTGGGTCTGTAAATCGTCAGGGGAAGACGGAATGTACTATCAAAAAACGCCGTATGTTGATAACACAGTATTGCTTTCAAGATATAAAATGAAACGAATGTTTGGGAAATAAATAAATGAAAATCTATCGGTAAATGCCATTTACATGTATCTTGTTTTGTGAGACAGAATTACCGAAATAGTATAGTTTCCATAATAGAAGGGAAATCGTTTAATTATCTAGCCACCCATATGTGACGTATGCAAGCCAGAATAGGCTACCAACATTTGTCAGTTTGCTATAAATAACACAGTCTGACACCAATTTTCTATCGGAAATTATCGTGGTTTGATGTTTCATTTACAAGACGCAATGAGATTTTTAAAGACCCGCGGTATGCGAAAATGGGTCTTATGCAATATGCTGCCAGCATAGCTCCAGCCCAGCATGCGCATCCGTTCAGTCTTGTCAGGATATGCATACTGAATAGGCTCCTCTGGAGATACCACGAAACCTTGTGAGCTTTTTATAGCGGAAAGCGTAGCCCTTTACCAGACTGCGAGAGTGCGCAGGCTGGGCTTGAGCTAAGCTTGCCGCATATGCCATAAGACCAATGTTTATGCCATAAGACCGTTGCGATTTATTATTCATCTTTATGATATTTATTATAGCGGATAGCGCAGCCCTTGACCAGACTGCGCAAGTGCGCAGGCTGGGCTTGAGCTACGCTTGTCGCATATGCCATAAGACCAATGTTTATGTTATAAGACCGTAGCGATTTATTATTCATCTTTATGATATTTATTATAAGAGTGTACATGGTGTAAACATCCATAACAATTGATACTCATTTGAAGACATATGAATCATTCCATTTACCCTTTTTATGTTTAAACAATATAAAGTTTGAATGTCTAACTTTTCATTTTCGGTGTTTTTTTGTTTGGTTCTGTTAAACATGGTTTGGAACCACTCACCATTACAACATAAAAGGCCCAAACTCCTAATGGCCGTTCCACCATGGTCGTACCCTTGTGATTTTTCTTCAACGATGTGTTACCCAGGTTTTGACCTGTATCAGCAACATATCTGTATCTTTATCAGCAAATTAAATGTTGGAGCAATGCCCCCTCCCCCACCCAGTAGAAACGATTTTTAACACTGCATGGGCGAATATGAAAATTATAGGGATGCAGCATTGCCAGCGTTCCAGAAAAAACAATGTGCACTTTCTTCAAACGAAATACAGTCCACCTCGCAGGATATTAAGGTCACTCTCTGGAAATCGTCTCAGAAAGCCAGAATAGGCTACCGTGATTTCTCCGTTTGCTATATAAATAACACAGGCTTACTGTTTTTTTAACGATAACAAGCGACAGAGCTCGTTCGGACATTCGAATTGGCCGTAGCCTTACAACGGCCGTCGGGCCATCATATCGGCAGCGGACCGATTATAGACGTCCGGTACAGCTATGTTATCGTTTATACTTGCTTGTTGTGTAACGTGGATTACTCAAGTTACATGAGACGCCAGTGGCGTAGATAGGCCATTTTCTAGTTGTTGGTCCGAACATTTAATTCAGAGATATCATTCAGAGACGTTATTCGATTGTTTCAGCGGCCAACGTTACCCTTCTATTGCGGGGTGTTGCGGCAGTTTATTTAACAGAGTTTTTATTTATAGCAACACCGATTATGCTATTATCACAACCCAATATTTTTGTTATCAGTATCATCAGAAATGACCGAGTTGGTTCATAATACAAAGGTCAGTGGTTCGATCCCAGGTGCGGTTAACATGTTTGTACTTTTTTTCTTTCTTTAATTTCATTATTGTTTTATACTTGAGCTCTTTAGTCCTGTTGTTTACATTTATCAATGTAAAGCATTTAATCACAAACTTCAAAATATGCCGAAATCTGTGAACAAGCCCCTGTAATTTATTGATGATTAATGTCGAGTTTGATACTGTATGGTCTTATGTTTGTGATTAAGTATTGTATTGTTGTTTTTGCTTTTTTGGTAAGCTGTTGTGATCCCAGTTATGATTTTAACCAATTTTTATGTTTAAGCACATTTCTAGCAATTGGAACTTGGATTTTGCCTAATTGCTGTATTTTATGAAATTTGACATAGACGGTAGGGATTGTTAAAACAAAAAATCTCTGTTCAAAGTGCGGTGACCCCCTCCCCCCCCCTTTTATTTGTTTCATGATGACAACACGTAGATGAACATATTTGAGCAGTTTCGCAGAATTCTATTAGACAGAACTTTTTTAAATTCCGTTTATGTGTTAAAATAGTAATCAAATGACGTTTTTTTGGTTGACATAAAAAATATAAAAATTTAATTTCTTAAAATTTAACTTGTGTACTCCATTTTAATGGAATGTGTGGTTTAATTCAATGGTATGTCACGTATCTTCGTGTATATAATATCTACATGTTGCCAATTTCATAGGTTATTAATTATTTTTACGCAATTAGAGATTTTTCAGTTTTAATGAAAAAGTACATGTTTTATAATGGTGTATAAAATCAAAACAAGGCCGGTGACCCTATGTTTTTATTTCATTTTCTCATATATAATTTGTATGTATTACTTAAATATCTATTAGATGGAAACAAATCAGCAAAAATGCAGCAACACCCCTTAAAATAGAGTGAGTCAGGTCTGTATTATTGTGTATTATTGTGGCTGATTTATGTCTTTTCGCTCTGGCGTGTTGGCGAGTCTGAAGGGTGATACGGCAGAATTCATCCTCCATAAAGTGACTATAAAGTCCGGGCTCTCAATGTATCATGTTAGTTCGAGATACAGGAGACACCGGAGACGTCTTGTTCCAGAGAAGACCTTGCATGGGTCGTTAAGTGCCAACAGTTAAGCATCTAGTACACTGCACTTCGGGTTAACGTTCGGCATCTAGTACACTGCACTTCGGGTTAACGTTCGGCATCTAGTACACTGCACTTCGGGTAAACGTTCGTCATATAGTACACTGCACTTCGGGTTACGTTCGGCATTAAGTACACTGCACTTCGGGTTAAAGTTCGGCATCTAGTACACTGCACTTCGGGTTAACGTTCGGCAAGGACTGTTGATCATTGATTATTGATAATAAGAATGTTGACATATGTTGTTGCAGATGAAAATGAAATAAATGTTGTTTCATTCTGCAATGACATGTCCGGTCGCCATTTTGTTTTTGAAACGAAATACATCGCTATGTATCAGGACATCAGTCGCTAACTGAACGGTGCGCTGCGAACGTTTTGCGAACGTGCACAAACGTTCGCTTTTATTGAACGCTTTATTGAACGCAATACTGTTGTTATTGCGTTTTGTGGTGTTGGAGCCCTTCAAACCCGAAACAGACCAGAAAGATATCGGAATCAACAATCATTCTTATCCACTTTGATTAACGTTCCAGCTCATTTAGCCCCATATAAAACGACGACCTAAATTCGAACATCCCCTCAATAAGAGTGTTACAAAGTGCGAACATTGGGCATTTTATACATTTCACTGAGGATTGTTGTTGATGACAAAAGAGAAATTAAGCAAACTCATTGTTTAGAAATCGGAAACAATTGAAAAGACGCTACAGTAAAAACAAACAATTTATTCTGTTGAGAAAAAAAAAAGACTCACAAATAATACTTATATTACAATACACAATAACTTCTCTGACAAAACATCTAGCGAAGTACAAATAACTACAACATACCTAAAATAAACTTCCTTCCCTATGTTAACCAATAGTTACCGTAACAATTGCACTAAAAATTACTATTACCTCCATCTTCATTTTCTTTGCAAATAATTTGCTTGTCACGGAAAATGATAACCTCAAGTTATATTAAAATACTTTCATTTAGAAAATATGTGGTGACAACGAAATAATGGACGGATGCAGCGGCGAACAATATATACGTCACTATATAGACCCCTTTTGGGAAAAGAATTGTTGAAAAACTTGCTAATGAAGATTCTGTTGATCATACTGATTACCGATTAACCTATAACCTACTCTAACAATGATCCATACTTGTACCCCCACATACCGTTTTAGCATATATATATGTAGGGCAATAAACTGACATTTGACCTCACAGTACGACCAAGCGCCTTAAGGTATTCAGCGTCCCGGAGCGGTATCATACAAGTTTACATCTTTGCCAACTTGTAATAGGTGCAGACTTTCCTATTCTTACAATAAACTTCTATAGTTTGAATGTTTGACATGGAGAAATTTGACCTTGACCTTGTCCACGTTTTAATCGCACACGATGTATATTCTCATAAAGGTAAAAAAAAAATGTACAGTTAATTTAAAATCAATCAATACATGCATTAGTGGGACAGTCAACACGCCCTTTTTCATAATAATGTTTGTTTTTGACTTTGAACTCTTGCCTAAGAGGTTTCTGGAGCATTTTCTCAAATATAACTTAATCCTTCAATTACTGGTTAATTAGATAGAGGATATATCATAATTTGCAAAAAAAGTTGGTTTGGTAGCTCTAGTTTGACTTTTGCCAAAATATTAGCTTGCAAGTGGCTATGTGGTGTTGCATGTGATACACCATTTTAAATGTACGAAAAAGTTAATTCTAACACTACACGCGAATTGTTTTCTATAGACAAAGAAGGAAATCAAGTGTGGGTTATTCTGCAATAATTATGGGAGGAGCTTAATGTTTCGAAAATAGTTCGTTCCGAATAAATAAAGAAAATATTGCATTAAAATGCACGTGCTAAAACCCGCTCTAAAAGAAATGCAATAAATGTAGCATGTTTATAAATGTAATTAAACAATAAATTGTATATTTGGTGATAAGTGGCATAACCACGCCTACAAAGAATGTTATTTGTTAGGAAACGTTATTAATTAAGAACACATTTATAGCATGTCAGCTTTTCAGTAGCATCAATAAACTTGACGTCATTTAGTTTCTACGATTTTTGTTCTCAAGAAAAGTGACGTCATTTGCAAAATATTATTCATGAATGAAAACGGCGTCATATGTTTTTAAAATTCAATGACGTCACTAAATAGCAAACTTTGTACTTAAAAGGGCGGAGTATTAAAAAATATAGTTCACGTCCAAAAGCTTGGACCAAATCAATCAGAATCGTGTTAGAATCGAAATAATAATTTTCTATGATGGTTTGTTGTCGAATAACCCAGAGTAAGGAGTATAGATGCGTGTTATCAAATCACTCGTGCTTCGCACTCGTGATTTAATTCCTACGCATCTATACTCCTTACTGTGGGTTATTCCACAACAAACCATGATAGAAAAATATTATTTCTTAAATAAAATCCTCAAATGCATGGTGAAGTTAAAGAGCGGACAAGTCCTTTATCCGCAATATATAGAGGATATTTGTTGGGTTCGGCGGATTATCGATTTTAATTCACGAGTGATCATAGAAATATTTTTTTCACGAGTGGCGCAGAGTGAATTAAAATCGATAATCCACCGAATCCAACAAATTTTCTTTTTATTTATGCTTTTTCCACAGTTTATATACATTGTTAAAGAGTTAAATTAAAGAATGTCGTTGGGATAATGACGTCATTTCGTCAAAATAATGACGTCATTTCACAGTAAACAGTGAAAGTTATCGATAATTTTCACTGATAATTTTCAATGTTTGAGACAGTGAAATTATCAGTTTTAATTCACTGATATTTCTCTATAAACCACCGGAAAGCATTAAATAAAAAAACATACATGTTAAGGATACCATTTAAATTAAATATTGACATGCCGTGATAGTTAATGATTGATACCTGCAACGCTTGGCTGCAACTCGTAGCGGGCTCACTTGGCGGGAGGCTCGTCGGCTACTTCCGGCGCTCCCTCATCAGAAAGGGAGCTGCTATGGCGCTTACGCCCAAACCTTATGTGAGCAAGAGCGGGATTCGACGCGCCCTCTGGTGGATTGACAAAAACACCGTTATATGTCATTCATGAAATGTGAAGGTAGCATCACTATAATAATATTGTAACGGTACTTTAAAGTTTATAGGCATGTACACACCATGCACATTATTTTCATTAGAAGAATGCTTATATTCAGAACAAATAACAATGGAAAAAAGGGCCAGGTGAAAAAAGGGCACGCATGTCCTAACATAATTGTGTGAACTTATGAAATGTTTAATGTAAAAACATGTATGACAAATATATGTATTAAGAGAAACAATTGTGACAATGAAATATTGATTTCAAGTGTATTATATAAAATAAAATAAAACGCAATTACACATATAACTTATGTGTTTAGTGTTTGTCAATTACACGTGACACGAACGTAAAAAAAAAATCAGCACATATAGGAAATACTACGTGGAAAAATAGAAATGTTAAGGTCAGAAGAAAGGCAGACACCTGTGAGACGCGTGGAAGCAAGGGGCGCCATGACGTCACTTGACAGAGCCTGAGCAGGCACGAGAGAAGGCAGATAGGACAGAATGGGAGAACCACCTCCCACAACCACACCACCCAGCTGGAGTCTCAGTTGATAGTAGGCGGTGGCAAGTTGCTTAAACCGGATGTTGGTTGACTGAGACCTTGATTGCACGTGCATCTTGTTTAGACTTTTGCGCAAGTCCCCAGTCTGGCCAACATAACATCCGGTGTTGGAGCGCGGAGTGGCGTCACCCAGAGAACTGCCGGCCCGCGAGCGCCTCTCATTGAGGACGTCGCGAAGGTCGCCGGTGGGTTTTGAGACCCTGGTGTCGCCACCTGACATTGACGACTGCACTACCTGCCGCCGCAAACCGTCAGAGACTGAGATTTGGAGATTCAGGCTGGAGAAAATAGACAGGATATAGAAGATATAGAAATATATAGGTAGAGAACTATTCAGGTATTATAAACACCATTAGGTATTGAACTCTGAAGTCATTATGGAAAGAAGAAATGGGGTGCAGTAAAACAGAACTACATACATGTATATAAATGTAGATAAAGGTTTAATATAAGCATGAAAATATATAGTAACTGAGATATGTAGGGTCAAACTGGAGAGAAAAGGAAGGAAAGGGATGATGATATATGTATACATGTATACATGTATACAGGTAGGCAAGTAAGATATGTATATA
>VMBQ01007400.1:4541-33790 GCA_007657795.1 Dreissena rostriformis | reverse complement strand
TTTTGTTTGAGTTGAAAATCATGTTTGTGTACCTCTACTTATGAAATGAGTTGATATTATTTTCTATCTACACTTATGGTCAGATTCATAGTATATTAACTGTACAAACATTGTTGATACCAGATATATATGAAATTGACAATTTACTGTTTCCATAGCAACTGTTAACCTTTTTTTTTTAATGTTATCAATGTTTGAATAAAATTGAATTTCTTAATACAAAATGTTTGGCAGTATAGACGCTCAACAAAAATTGTATCATTAGCAGTTTTTCATTTTAGTTTCAAGTTTGTTGCTATACAATATGTTCAATTTCTGAATACACACCTATTTTCAGAAAATGTTCATACCTTTATGTTACTATTAACATGTTGGTTATGTTTAACACCTGTCCAGAAGATATTTTGTTGATTGTGTTGTTATTTCGTGTCTTAAATTCTTTAAAATGATAATACATTTGAAAAAGAACATGTTTTGTTTCCATGGCAACCGTGAGCGTTTGATGATTTATAATAATACAATTAATTCTGTAAGTCGTAGTTAATTATGGTCATCGACATACACGAACAAATGTGTTATTATCAACACAAACTGATCAGCATTATATGAACTCATACTCTGGAATTAAAACGTCATTTCGTTGAATTGAAACGTCATTTCGTACAAAACCGTGCAAATCGGTGTTTATGACATGCAACACAAAAAATGACATAACTTCGTCAATTTAAGGAATTGGATGCTCAAATTTCAGATTTTGTTTTGTAAGATGTAGCACTTTCATAATATGTGCTTAACTCAAAAAGTCATTTTTTGACCAGAAGGGTCAAAATCTCGTTCCCAGCCACATATTATAAACCATTATGACACACGTTGTGAAGTTCAGATATTTTAAACATGCGAGACGTGCAGACCGTCAGTAGTTCAACACTGCAAGGAACGTTCTACCAAACGAAATATTGTTTGTATTGGTTTCTGTTACCATTCATTGTTTGTAAATACAAATAGTCCCATGAGTTATTATCAATATCAGTAGATTCACATGTTCAACAGTTTAATGCCATTTATTCAACTACAACTTTAAGGAAACAAACCACGCAACATAATAACTCAACGTCCAAAATCGGTACTAATCGAACGCTGTGAACTTTGTCGTTTTAAATACCTAAAAATTTAGTTTCATATTTAATGGGTACAGTTATAAAACGCCAAAAAGAAAAGAATTGATATCCCGTCGTCAAGGAAAAAGTCACCCCACCCACCAATGCTTATTTCAATGACTAAAAAATAAACCAAATGACCAGCCTTTTCTAAAGGATTTCGAGGCAATTCCGTTTTAAAATATGTACCGTTTGTTTTCATATCTTTCTTGAGCCATAACTGATGCGGTATGCTTTGTTTTCTCTATTTGTTTACGGAGCTCGTTACTGCGTTGTTGTTTGTTAGCGTTAGGTATAAACAATTGACGTGACGTCATAAATTCAAAACATGCGGGTACGTTTTGGCGCAAAAGAGATTTTTTTTTTATATTAAAAAAACTTTAGTTCCATATATTTATTTAAAAAAGTATTTTAGCATCGAGTACTAAATGTCTTCAATGTTAATGCAACTATCAGTCAATGGGTGCGAATTACACTGGACTTTAAACTGGCGGAAATTTGGCATTCCGAAAGAAGACCCCGTCCTGATGTTATCATCTTTGAAGGAATTTGAGAACAAATGATCGATAAATTAATACGTTTCGATAACCATCACATGATCTTTTCATTTAATACTTGTCCACTGTGTGTTTACATTTTAAAACGGATATAACAGCATCGTGATTGTAATATAACGACATCAGTATATAGGGGAAAAATCGATTGTTTGCACGGTAATCCATTGTCTGGAACAGTAAATTTCCTGTTTAAATTCAGTGATATTTCACCCAAATACACAGTAAAGGTAAGCAAAAATTACCATGTACTCGTATAATATTATGGTTATGAATCGATAATTGTTATAAAAAAGACATACAGGCAAGACGGACTGACGGACGGACGGTGAGACACTAAACACATTACACGTGGACATACGTAAGAGTAGAATATTTCCGAATTAAATGATCACAGTTTCGTTTTGCTTTGGTTTTAGTTATTTGTGCTTGATGTGGTAGTGTTTGTTGTAAAAATTGATTTGTATTTGCCCCTCTTGTTGGTAGCGCGTTTTGCTTCCCGCTTTCAATGTTGGCATAATTAAATCTTGCGTCTATTTGCTATCACTGATATCAGTAAGTTCAAAACCATTAAACCATATCATCATGGTATTTGAGCCGCGCTCTGGGGAAATGGGCTTAATGCATGAGCGTAAAGTGTCGTCTCAGATTAACCTGTGCAGCACGCACAGGCAAATCGGTGCCGACACTTTCTGCCTTAACTGGATTTTTAGACTGCACTGGCACATCCGAGACGAAACTTTTCTCACATGCATTAAACCCTGTTTTCCCAGAGCGCGACTAATATCCTTGGGTATATTGGATTTGTTTAAATGTATAGCGATTCCGTGTCAAATTAACAACTATGACACACGTACTGCAGTTCAGATATTTTAAACGTACGAGACGTAAAGAACGTCAGTAGTTCAACTGTGCGCGGAAGTTTCTACTAAACGTGACAGAAATATAGGCTTTTAATGGTTTCCGTTACCAATCAATGTTTGGAAATACAAATTGTCTGATCATTTATACTCAATACTAGTAGATCTACTTGTTATTATACTTTATTTTGAAAAAATCTATCGCACAGATGTTCTTTTTTGGGTAACATATTGGATTTTGTTACGAAAATAAATATTGGTAAGAAAGTATCCAATTGTGGTACACATGTTGTGTAAATGCCTTTCCTAAAAAATTATTTACTTATAAACAGTATATGTCAGTGTTTATTAGTCTCAAAGAAGATTTCTTTAATGATATATATAAGAATTATAACACAAATTTAGTATTTACCTATCAAAATGGTGACTGAACAGATTGAACGGCAAGAAATGAACAAAGCGCTGTTTCTGTTTTTTTTTCTAGAACTGCCCGGTTTCTAAGAAAATATCCGGTATGTATTTTTTTTTTTTTTTTATTATTATTATTATTTTTTTGTTGTAAAGACATGCGAAATGTTATCACATCTTTCAGTTGTGTTGAAATTGTTATTATTCAGTATAAAAAGTAAATTTAACTCTTAAGTGGCCGAATATACAGGAAATGAGGCTAAATACTTTTAAGAACAAAATCACGCAACATAATTACTCAACGTCCAATTATCGGTACTCATCGAATGCTCTGAACTTTGTCGTTTTAGATACATATAAATTTAGTTTCATATACCGATATATACAGCTATAAAAAGCCAAAAAAGAAAAGTTATATCCCGTCGTCAAGAAAAACGTCAACACACCCACAAATGCAAATGTCTATGACTGAAAATTACACCAAATGAACGTGCATTTCTTAAGAATGTTTATGTAAATGCATTTAAAAATATGTACCGCTTGTTTTCATATCTTTCTTGGGCCATACGTGATGCAATATGTTTCGTTTTCTGTTGTTTTTTTTATCACGGAGATCGTTATTAACTGGTTCCCCGTTGAATATAACCGTTGACTATAATATAGAGAGTAACGATAGATAAGGGGAGGTAACCAATCTAAGATCGTTACTGCGTTGTAGTTTGTTAGCGTTAGCTATAAACATTTGACGTCACAACCGTCGTCAGGACGTGACGTCAAACGTTCAAAACATCCGGGTACATTTTTGCGGAAGGGATTTAAAAATAATAATAATAAAAGTAACGTGTTTTTAGCATCTAGTACTAAATGTGTTAAATGCACATGCAACTATATGTCATGCAGGGAGTAGATCGTACGCAAGTAACTGGTATTGCGTAAGTGAGAAAAATATTAACTGATGTTCACAATGGCTGCCGACGTGTGATTTTTCGGTGGTTTTGTCCGAACTTTTCAAAGGTTTGTTCATTTACCATATTTATTCGACATTATCCTTACGCGCAGAATGATCTACTGATAGCGATTTAACCTCGGTATTAATCACGTATATGTATGTACAATGTTAAAACAAGTTATTGAAAACTTTATACGCAAGTGCCTGATTGTTTACGATTGACACGGTTAATTGTATGTGCATTTTAGGTCATATAATTATATGGTTTTCTAAAAAAAATTCACGTAAATGTGGACTCGAGAACCATCATAGTTTTAATACCTCGCATGAACACCAGGATGCTTCCAACCGGCAATCGCAATATATGCAACAAAATTCGAAAAATTACCTCATTTTAATAACTGGTGAGCACAGTAATCCCACTTTCCGTAACTGCTTGGTGTTTATGCAGTGAGAGTACAAAAATTTAAAAATTGAAAAACCGAATAAAATACGCATGTTTAAGTTTGCATTGTTAATTAGTGATGTGTTTCTATAATTTATGGTGTCACACTATAATGAACGATGGCATAGAGGGGGCATGGGGCATATTTTTTCTATACACAAGCGGACATATTGCTTTCATGTGCGCCACAAGTGGTTAGCGTGCGGCTATGATATTAATTGGACCCGAAAATAGGGTTTATCGCTTTGAACAGCCATTACTTCACCAATTGTGCAGCGATTTCCACTAGGTCTTTTTTAACGCAAAAATGAATTTCCTTTTTGGAAATACTCATATCTTGCAATATTTTTACAAATGATGTGTCAAATTTTAAGAAATAACACGATACGCGTCTCGCGTGACCTATTCGTCATCGATCGGACCCGATCCTAGACTGAAATATTTACGTAGTAAAGGGCATTTTCCCTGCAAAGTTCATGGACCTCGGTACCATAATTCAATAAAACGTATGAAAAAACACTCTAACCCTTCTTGCCGTTACATTATGCATCAAAACTAAATGTCCAGCGCCTTTTGAAACCTATGTTTACACATTTATTAACTGGTCGACATTTTAAACACACACGGTGCGCGTGCGGCGTTTTTGTAACGAGCGATAAGACACACCTTCGCGTTGGACCAATGAAATCCCTCCTTTTTGGAAACGGTCAGATCGATGACGAGTAGGTAACGCGATATGTGTATCGTGTTATTGTGTTATATTATGGCTATTTTTACCAAACATTTTGAAGTACGAATCAATTTGCATAGTCAGGCGCGACACATTTGAAATCTATGCACAACTTACTTACAAACACATGTGAAATATAACCAATGGCGTTGTTCGTTTTCAAAGTGTTTTTTGTTTTTCTCTTGTTATCGAAGTTATTGAAGTATCCGCACTACCAGCGTTTGGCCATCACCTTGCGCTTTTTGGCCACAGGCAACTCTTACCATTCACTGGCGTTTGACTTTCGAGTGGTCCACAACACATATCCCTGTTTGTGCCTTCTGAGTGTCGTGCAATCGTGGAAGAGTTCAAGGACGAAGTCTTCATATCACCGTCAACCACTCAAAAATGGCGTGAAGTGGAAGCGGTGTTCAAAGAACGGTGGAACTATCCACACTGCTGTGGAGCAATCGACGGGAAGCATGTGGCCACCAAGTAGCCGAAAGACAGTTTATACCTCTTTTACAATAATAGGGGCTTCTTTTCGATCGTGGTGTTGGCAGTGACAGACGCTCAGTACAAGTTCTTGTGGGCGAAGGTTGGTTCACCAGACTCCAACGCAGACTGTGGTATTTTTAAAGATTCTCAGCTGTCACAGGCCTTTGAACGCAATACAGTAGGTTTCCCAGAGCCGGATTCTTTGCCGACGACCTGAACATGACCTACGTCTCTGTGGGTGACGACGCGTTTCCTCTTCGCACATACATGATGAAACCCTACGCCAATCAGTATCTCAAGGTTGACGAACGTATATACATGTATAACTGCAGGACATTAAGAGCGCGCAGGCTCACCGAAACGCCTTTGGCATACTCGCAATGAGATTTCGCTGCCTACTTTGCCAGCGTTGCGGGAAGTGTGCCATGGCAGATGCCGCCATCGACAGATTATATAAATTATTATTTTAGACGTGTTATAAAATGTTGAATTATGTGTGTTTTACAGGTGTATATCAAATGACGAGTTAGAATAATGGTTCGTTAGCAATTCGAAAACACTCTAAAATCATTAGGATCTATACGCGTTCAATTCCGCGAATCTCAAGTTCTACACGTAATGGTAAGCTTTTACATTCCTGATCATTTTCAGGATCTCAAGGTTAGGTAAATGTTAATAATTTTTTTTAGCGAATTACTCTAGATACCATAAAGCAAAAAAAAAAACAGAAACTTACTATTTTACAGTTTTAGATCATAATATAATATAATAATGCAAAAGCTTTTCTGGTGGAACTTTTAAAATGTACTTGTATGCTTAAAACATTTTAGAGTATTAAATGACGAAAACCTTAAAATGAGAGTTTAGTTTATCATAAGAAACATTTCAGACAAAAATAATGAAGCGGGTATTTTTATAATTATTACATAACCAATTTAATGAAGCGGGTATTATTATAATTATTACATTATCAATTTTAAATCATGTCTGTTATTAACCTTTCCTTGTATTTAAACTCTTTTAAGTCCCAGGGCCATAACTTATCCAACAAGATGTGTTTGTGAAACACAATGTCCCCCTATATGACGTTTGACCTTGAAGGATGACCTTGACCCTTCACCACTCAAAATGTGCAGCTCCATGAGATACACATGCATGCCAAATATCAAATTGCTATATTCAATATAGCAAAAGTTATTGCAAAATGTTAAAGTTGGAGCAAACCAACCAACAGACCAACAGACAGGGCAAAAACAATATGTCCCCCACTACTATAGTGGGGGACATAAAAATCAATAGACTGGAACGAAAATCGCACTTCATCTGTAAGCCATGTTGGTAGACTCACACACCAAGGGAAGGGGGGGGGGACTAAAAAAACAACAACTGTTAAATCATAATCATATATATAGAATCTTTCAGATTTAAAAAGAAATGGTATTTATACAATGACTGATTCACATGATTAATTTAACACATGGCCATCCAGGCTGTACTATACAAATTAAAACTGTACAAAATCATTATAGGCATCCCTGAAAACAGAATATATTTTTTGAACATGGAATATTAAAACATTTAACACACATACATGAGCATCATTAAATTTCTTAGGAAAAGTGACATTACATAATATGCTGCTGGCTTATTGCATTTAATGGTTGGTGATCATGATACATTACAACAGTGTTTCCATCAAGGTGAAGAGAATTTGATGAATATGATTGTAATGAACATTTCAAGGCTGTCATTGACCCAAACAAAATGAGAAATCACATCAAGACCATGTTACACAAAGTAAATACATTGACCCATAAGTATCACAAGAAAGGCAGCGACATCCCGGGAGAGAAACAAAATGACATAATTAGGCTGCATAATTTTAAACATTTTACAATTCTGAACTATTTTTCAAACACACCATTTGACAGACTACCCTAAACATGTTCATTATCTCCTATATTTGTCATACTTGTCCAGTCTAGAAGGGCTAGAGTGTCCATTGCGGTGGTGTTTCCTAGGATACCTATCTGGCGAATTGAACCTGTCCTTATTTTCCTTATATTCCCGATCTTTGGTATCATTACTCTTGTCTACTGAGCGTTTCTTGTGACTAGATTTGAAGCCAGGTGACGGTGAACGTGACACACTGTGGCTGTGTGATCTATGCTTTCGCTTTCTCGACTTGTGTGTGTCCTTTGACCGTCTCTCCTGAGAGTATTTGTCTTTCTTGGCCTTGCGCGAGGGACTTTGGCGTCTCTTCCGCTGTGGACTCCCACTGGACCGAGATGATCTACAGACAGACAGTATCATATGTAATTTAGGAAGGAAGATATTCATATTTCGTAGAAAAAGACGGTTATGGGCCCTAAGGCACTCACCTGAGAACAGAAAGGTGGAATTCTGAATGATTAAAGTACTTCAAGAAACATTAAAATTTCATTTTAAGGCACATTTTCATTATCAAATGTGACTTCTAGAGTGATAACAATCTCTTTCTGTAATTCCACCATATTGCCTAGGTTTTCACATCACATGACCCAGTTTTAACCTCAGTCAATACCAATATTCAGACCAAGTTTCATGAAGATTGGACAATACTCGTTGAATCTGGAGTGTCAACTGCTTTTGCTTTGGGCTAGTGGTAGAAAATGATGATGCACCAATGGATGAATGAAGGACAAAAGGCGATCACAAAAGCTCACCAAGAGCATATTTTCAGGTAAGCTAAAAAGTGATTCATCTTATCAATCCATTTTGGAAAAAATAACTAAAGTGAGAACTTGTTTTATGAACATTAAACTTGTTTGTCATCGGAAGATCTTGTTACAGGTGATATATGCAATCTAGCAGTAACTAAATATAAACAACACATAATGAAATATTATCACTAGTACATTCATAAAAAGGAAAGCTATGTATTCATTCCGACATGTCATAGTAAAGTCAAATATTTTACTATCTAGTCCATTTAAAATCTGGTCAGAAGTACTTTCTGTTTGAGCAGTGAATAAATTGCTCTGCACACCTCTCCTTAATTTTTATTTAATCCAAGAGTAACTTAAGCTTTGTCGCAGACGTGACGTATACCCCCATATGCTGCATTGACACAGGTCTTCATAAAACAAGAGAAGCTAATTTATGGCGATTTTCAAGAATTATTATGCCATTATCATTTATGGCCATTTTGACCTTTGAACTCTAGAATTCTTTCGCATGACACGCCGTCCAATGACTGTGAACAAAATTAATGTACATTCATTTTAAAATCTCACAATAAATGACATAGTTATGGCCCGGACAAGATCATTTATGGCCATTTTTGACTTTTGAACTCTAAGTGTGACCTTGACCTTAGAGATATCGATGTTATTCTTTCGCGTGACACACCGTCCAATGAATGTGAACAAATGTATTGAGTAATTTTAAAATCTCACAATGAATGATATAGTTATGGCCGGGACAAGATCATTTATGGACATTTTTTACCTTCGAACTCATAGTGTGACCTTGACCTTGGGAGATATTGACGTAATTCTTTCGCATGCCACACCGTCCAATGATTGTGAACGAATGTACCGAGTTATTTTAAAATCTCACAATGAATGACATAGTTATGGCCGGGACAAGATCATTTATGGACATTTTTGATCTTTGAACTCAAAGTGTGACCTTGACCTTGGAGATATTGACGTGATTCTTTCGCATGCCACACCGTCCAATGATTGTGAACGAATGTATTGAGTTATTTTAAAATCTCACAATGAACGACATAGTTATGGCCGGGACAAGATCATTTATGGACATTTTTGACCTTTGAACTCAAAGTGTGAACTTGACCTTGGAGATATTGACGTGTTTCTTTCGCATGCCACACTGTCCAATGATTGTGAACGAATGTACAGAGTTATTTTAAAATCTCACCATGAATGACATAGTTATGGCCGGGACAAGATCATTTATGGACATTTTTTACTTTTGAACTCTAAGTGTGACCTTGACTTTGGAGATATTGACATGATTCTTTCGCATGCCACACTGTCCAATGATTGTGAACGAATGTACCATGTTATTTTAAAATCTCACAATGCAGGCTTTCCAGCAGGCCTTAACAAAAAACTCGGAGAAAACTAGGAGTGCTCTGAACAAAAAACTAAGAGAAAACTAGGAAAAAACTAGAAGGGTTTATGAAAAACTAGGAGTAATATCACAACAAATCATACCTTTTTGTTAAGTATAACCATTAAAATTAAACAAACAAATGCAGAAGCGGTTTGGCTGACGAAGAAATATGTAGCGCTGAACTCACATGCTAGTAACTGAATTACAACATAATTCAAATAGTACAGATTAGAATAATATGAATCTAATAATATTATATAATATTGATTGATATAATAGTGCATGAGGAGAAAAATAATTGCCCTTGAAGATGTGATTTGCCAGAAGAAAGATTTACAGTGCCTCAACTCTGCACTCTCAAGGGATAAGCAAAATTATAATAAACCAAAGACTTTATACATGTACTTCTATTTAGCATTTGAAAATCCATGATAAGTTATAAATATTTTGAACTTTAAAACGTACTTACACAAAGACACAACACATGTGACCCCAGTCATGAAACCTTATTTGGATGTCATTTGTCGGTTAGTGGAAAAGGGTGTACAGCAGTTTCAAAGCTGGGACCAAAATTTGGTTAAATGACAAGTGCTCTATTGAGTGAGGTTCCCATGCCAAATATGCATATTTTTCCCCAATTCTCAAAAAAAAATCCCCCCCCCCATTTTTTTTTTTTTTTTTTTTTTAGAAAGAAGTGTCTTATGAATTGTGATTATTAGACTCTTTATCTCAATTTTATTTTTTAAACAACCTATAAAATATATAACCATAATTTATATGATTTGTAGCCAAAATGGCTGGAAAACCCCCTGCCCAAATAATGCTTTTGTCGATGAAAATTCTTCGCAATTTCGAAGATTTCGCGACTCGAAAAATCCCCATTTTGCTAGGTACTTTTCCCCAAATAGACAGAAAAAGGCCTGTTATCCTGCTTAAGTGTGACATTCGCCTTGTGTCCAAGTTGGAACTCGTTCTTGAACATGATTAAAAATTGCAAACCAAATCATGAGCACCCTTCATAGAAATATAGAATTGGTTTTAGAGGTGTTACATGGAACCCTTTAAGGCATCATAAAATGTACATGAACAAGCTATCATAATGCATTTATGAGTGGTTTAGGTTGAATTGGGAGCTTTTTGAAATGACCTTGGATCAATTAACTTCGTTCTTGTGTGTAACAGTCATTGTCAACTTGGTCAGAACTAGTCAGCCAAACAGCTTCTGTCTATGAACTGCAAATATATCTGGGAAAACAAACTGTTAATGCATACCTACAGCAAGCCCAAATAAATTTAAAACACTATGAATACATGTATACATAATTATCCAGAGGTGACATTAAAGGGAGACTGTACGATTTTTATATGTGTTAAATTTTAATATACTAATAAAATTATGTTACGATGACACAAAATAGGCAATTAAAATTATACATTGAAGACGAATTTCATAAACTGCAGCAAAGACAAGTTAGCGCTGGTTAAAGCCGATGCCGAAACTTTTACTCGTATTTGTTAGGAAACAAAATTGTGTCTTTGTGTCGTATGAATGAATCTGCACTAAAACTAAATTTAGATTCACATTGTACATGCATTATATATAGGCTGGCGAATTCGGCTTGAAGCCTTTTTCGATTTCAGAATTAAATATCTGGCTTATTTTGCATTTTTCGACACATGTTCTTCTCAACTTTTATTTTAATTTATATTGAAATATATGTATAATAAGTTTTTTACACATTTTATATAAATTCATAAATATTTGACAAAATCATACAGTCCCCCTTTAAATTAACAAAACCAAAAAATTATTTTGCCCATTTAAGAATTTTAAGACTAGTCACTGACAAAAACTAGGAGAACTATGAGCATTTTGTAAAAACGAGGAAAAAGTAGGAGACTAAAAAAAACTAGGAAAAACCAGGAAAACTAGGAACGCTGGAAAGCCTGCACAATGAACAACATAGTTATGGCCGGGACAAGATCATTTATGGACATTTTAACTTTGAACTCAAAGTGTGACCTTGACGTTGCAGATATCAACGTAATTCTTTCCCATGACACACCGCCCAATGATGGTGAACAAATGTGCCAAATGATTTTAAAATCTCACAATGAACGACATAGTTATGGCTTGGACAAGCTCATTAATGGCCATTTTTGACCTTTGAACTCAAAGTGTGACCTTGACCTTGGAGATATCGACATATATCTTTCTCATGCCACACCGTCCAATGATGGTGAACAAATGTGCCACATGATTTTAAAATCTTACAATGAACGACAGTTATGGCCCTGACAAGCTCATTATGGCCATTTTTGACCTTTGAACTCAAAGTGTTACCTTGACCTTGGAGATATCGACATACTTCTTTCGCATGACACACCGTCCAATGATGGTGAACAAATGTACCAAGTCATTTTAAAATCTAACGATAAATGACATAGTTATGGCCCAGACAAACTTTCGGTTTAAAACGCACTAAGTGACCCCGTGACCTAGTTTTTGACCCAATATGACCCCTTCTCAAACTTGACCTACACATCATCTAGATACAACTTCTGACTAAGTTTGGTAAAGATCGGATGAAATTTTTAAGACAGACGGACCGACCGACAAAGTGACTCTATATAGCCCCCATTACCAATGGTAATGGGGGTATAATAAGTATTTGGGTAAAAATCCCTACCCAGCACTATTTTGCATGGGTCAGGAAGGGGAAACTAACATATTTTTATATTCAACCTAAATACAGAAGTAACATTATCATACCTTGATCCACTTCGGGATCTTGAGCGTTGTTTAGCCTTCGCCTTCTCACTGAAAAACAAAACTTGGATAAATTCATAACCATCTTAAAAATGTTTAATTCTGTAAAATGTCAGTTCATGAGCATTCCATAAACAATAACAACAATAATGATAGAAATTTGCAAAACTGCATACCGTCTTTCCTCCTGCTCCAGGGGTTTCAATAGATTTTGAAAACCAGGAGTCAAATAACCACATGTTTAAAATATGCAGGGGTCAAAAGTGAGAAAATTGCAAAATGTTTGAATCAAAAAGAAGGATTCTGCTTCAATTGAAATACCCGTCCTCTCGTTCCTTCTTGATTCGTTTTTTCAGCTCTCCAATAAGTGTGTTGGCATTGGGACTGACATTCTTTGGTGAATCTGTCCAAACAAAACAATGTGTCAAACCAACTTAACTTTGGCACAAAGACTAATGTTCACATAACACAAACAATTTTGGGTCTAACATCAATTCAAATTTGGAGTAATTCACTATAAGTATTTGTCCCTGTTATACCAAAATTGTAGTCTCCGTTTATCATACATTTGAAAGACTTAGCTATGGCTTTGAAACATCATCATACTGTAGCCTGTATGGACCAAAACTTGTCAATCATTATCATACTGTATTGATGAACACTTGTCTGTTTGATACAATCATTCAACTTGTATAAGTTTTAAACTGAGTGGATCAAAATCAAGGTGACTGTCAATGACACCTCCTTTGATGTCTATTTAAGTCCTATTTCCACATGCATTCCTATTTTGATGCCTATTCCTATTTAGCGCCCTGTTGACATACCATTTCTGGAGATTGAGTTAGGACTGTCCCGTTCTGAGAAGAGCCCCTTGGCCTTCTGTTTGGCCTCGAGCTGCAGGGCGCGGGCGGCCGTCACCTTCTTCTCCAGGGCATCAGGGTTAGGCTGAAACAGCAGACCATACAGGATCTAGGCACCAGTCAACAAACTGATCTCACTGGACACCAGGAATAGGTGAATTTTTTATAAGTGCTATAAAGATCGTAAGTGTACAATTATGTTGAATTCTGTAACTGCTCTTATTCATAATTCAGGTATGAAACTGTACAATTGATCTTTCACAGGCCTAGGAAAGTTGTAAGCATCTGGTAAATTGGCATTTTCTCCTAGCACTATTATTCTAAGGTTTTAACATACATGCTATCTACACAAAAGACATGGTAAATTTGTATGTGCTTTCCACATTTGATGCACTGAAAGTAATTTGAGGTCGAAACACCAGGTGGAATACCTTTTGTCTTGCATAGAGCCTGAGTATGGTGAGGCAGATGTCCCTAATCTCATCTTCAATCACATTGAACAACTCAAACCAGGGAGGGCTGTTAGGCAGGGGAACCTGTACACAGAGAATACATGATACACATCACAGTGGACACTTAACAACTCAAACCAGAAGCAGGGTCACCTGAACACAAAGGTTACAAACGTCACATAATATTTGACATGTTAACACGAAGAAAAGAGGTAACAAGCAAATTCATTGAATTGATTTTCCCCGCCAATTTCAAAATTTTATATCCCTCTGCCTTTTGCGGGGATCATAATAGAGTAGTAATTCCAGTATCAAGTAATAGATGTATAACGTTTTAGTACACATCATGATGATATCTAGTGTGTACTTAATAATTATAAAATGTATTTTTCACACTATCTGGTGAACATAGTTTGAGACTTCTAATGCCTACTGCTATTGAAAGTTATTTTACCATGCATGATTTCAGGAGACCCTCTTACCTGTAGCTGCCTTGCTGCCAACCAGATACACGCACAGGCGATCGTTTCTGGGTGCCAGCGAACAAACACGTCTGTCCGGAAACTGTCATTCATGTAGTTCCTGAAACAATAGTTGTGTATTCTCTAGATAAAAATCATAACTGACATGCCACTGAAACAAAAAATAAATTACTGGAACCCTTTACAATAAAATACAAGATAATTTTTCTTTTTGCCAAAGCTAATGACAGCATGTTTAATGAATTTCAATACTAACACATCTGTATTTAGTTTCATTGAATTTGCAGCTATAAAATAATCTTTACAAAATGCTTCACAAAAAGAAAAATTGTCTTGAATTTCATGTGCAATAATTGTTTATAACCATTTTCCACTTAAATGTCTCCAATGTGTCAAATATGTAAATTGTGCTCAAGGTAATTTCACAAAATGAGTAAATATATGCTCACCTTTTCTGTGATCAGCATTTGAGAACTACAATCAAATATTATTACAGTTATAAAAGCATAAACATCAAACAATTAAGCCTCATTGTCTCTCCAGTCACTCAAGTCATTGTCACCGTGCCCCCCGACATAAACATCATAGAACCGCCTTTCAGTCTTCTTTCATTGTCGTTGGGACTTGACTCGTCTCTCAACATAAAACACCATCCATAATGTCATCTGAAATTCTAAGGACTGACAGGTTAAACAGTACATGCAATCGAGTCAGGTGATGCCCTTTACTAACCTAGCATGTACTTGCAACGTATTGATTTAAGTAAAATTCCAATACTGATGAAGTTTTGAATGATAATGGCAATTAGCTCTTATTCCAAAAACAATATTGTGGAAAATTTGGTGTGATTGATGTATGGCCGCACTGTAATAAGCAACCAACTATGCTTTCTTAACCTCAAGCATAATCACATTATTTTCTTCTTCAACAATCACACTACGTTTAACTCCAAAGTTTTCTTGCTACACTGACGCATTGTTTTCCAGCTGCCTTTTCTCCGTGTATGTCCGAGCACAACCCAATTACTACCTTCTCTGCCACTGACTGTCCATACCAGCAATTCCATTACCATGTCGGAGCTAGGGGCTTCTGCCCTGATGCAAGACTGGGCTGCATAGTTGAGCTGACCAGATGGGCTTTTAACCAGAGGCTTTGAGTGCACATTGGCTACCCACCTAATCTGGGGTAGGCAAAAGGAAAAATACAGAATTAATCACATGTGAACTACAAAATCCTTAACACAGTTCATATAATATATTCTAGCTCCTCACTTACTTGACACATGGATAACAGTGGTTTGAAAATGGTTCTAGACAATCTATTGCAATGGCATAGAAATTATGGTGCATATATGGTTATTGTTTAATTGACAATGTTGTGTCATCAACAATTTTACTTATGTTAAAATGTGTGTACTTACAGATAAAACGCCTTTTAATGGAAAATTGATACATTTTCCAGTTTTTTCTCCAAAAACCAAACACTGACTTTACAGTTTATCCAAGGTATTAGGCCTGTGTACTTATTTACAACCGGTAACATTACTGTTGCTCGGTCTTTGATAAGGTTCAAGCTTAATGTAACTAAAAGTACATGTAGAAAACCATATATATGGCACCTTTTGCTGAAAAATTGTAATACATACAAATAAAATCAAAAGCCAGAACACGTGCCATTGTGCAACCTATGTGACAACATACACACAATGGAGTCAATTGTTTATGCAGGGGTGTGATTTACGAACAGCGATTTTCTTTATCCAATTGGGAAAAGTACCCGTACCGGTCCAATTGGGAAAAATCGAGTCGTGAAAACCTCAAAATTGGGAAATTGATTTATTTCATTTTTTGCTCCCAAATACTTTAAAATTGAAAACTAAGTGTTTTCAAGCTGTCAATATTATATTTACCTAGGTTCAAGCCATAAAGCTGCAAAGGGAAACTAACTAAATGTTGCATTTTCCAAAAAAAAAAAAAAAAAAAATTTTTTTTTTACCTTAAATTGAGAATTGTTTGGACAGCAATTGGGAAATTTGTAGTTTTTTCGTAATTGGGAAAGTGCCGTTTACCGGTACTTTATAAAGAAGGAAAAAAATCGCTGAAGAACCACCTCAGGGGAGGAAAATGCCCTACCCCCCTTAGGGCCCTTACAGGGTTCAATAAAACTCTTTATTTGTATATAATAGATCCAGCAAAGTTAGTAAGTATTTGTAAAATTAGTTTGACATTGAAAGGGATGAAATCTGCTGAAAGAAGATCACAACCCTGGACAGAAGCAATATCTAGAGAAGCACCAGCTGTGTGATTGTCTCAATAGTTTACAAATGGCACTTTGTAAAATATTTTTGTGAATTCAGAAGAACGAAACCCCTCAACTTACCATGCACATTGGACCAGTTTCTGATTCTGGTGCGCATCCAACACTTGCAGATACATGACAATCACCTGAAATTGACAATGCATAATTTAACAAGTGATCAGATGTTCCTAACCGACAAGCATTACCCAGGACTATTTATAGGAAGTTTTTATTAGATATATCTAACCCAGTTAACAATTAAAGATTTAAACACCACTCAAATCCCCAACATTTTGTCAAAACAGAAAAAAATGGAACGAATTAGTTACAGTGTTGAGCCACAGTCACAATTGCTATTAAAAAACTGCAAGTTCCTAAAAATAGTCCTGCATTTAGACCTTTGACCATGATATTGATGCTGCACACTCTGTGTTATTTGCGCTGCAGGAACCTGTGGACAAAACATACTTTGAAAGTGTCACAACAAATGGAATAGTTGTCATAAAAATGTGTGTATTTAGTAGCAAAAAACCCAAACAAAAGAAAGTCATTTACCTTGTGTGGATGCTTCACATGAACACAGAAGCCCAGCTCCTTGAGAACTCTCCTTTCAGCTTTAATCACTTGATTTTTCAAATTGATGTAGCTTTGATCCAAAACCAAAGGACGAATATTTCTGAAATGCAGCAAGCAAAACACATGGTTACAAAATATTTGGTCAGTATATAATTTCTAGTGTTCAAAAAATGGATTGTTCAAGTAAGATTGAAATGAAATACACATCATCTGAACTTCAAAAATGGTACACTTTTAGGAATGCTTTGAGCTGTCAGTTAGAGTTTAAAGGGACTGTAAACCATGAATGACGAAAACTATAAATAACGCACAGGGCTTTTCCTGCCTATCCCACGGGTCCGATAGTCGGACCCGTTCCCCTTGCCAAATATGGATATTTTTTCCCCAATTCTGAAAAAAAATCCCCCCCCAAAAAAAAAAAAAAAAAAAAAAAAAAAAAAAAATTTTTTTTTTTTTTTTTTTTTTTTAAGTGTCTAATGATTATTTTATCCCAATTTTATTTCAATTACATCTAAAAAAAGTTGATAATAAGGATTTATATGATTTTATTCTGTTAATTTGAATTATAATTAAGACTTATATCAAACTAGTTTTCCCCAATTTAGTAGACTTTTTGCGCGAAAAAAATTCAAGCATGAATTTATTTTCCCAATTTCTTGAAAATGCCGATAAAATTCCCAATTCCAAAGCCATAGGCTATCTTCCCAAAAAGTGGAAAAAAAGCCCTGTGAATTGTATATATTTTATATATAAAATGAAAATGATCAATCTACTTGCGTTATTTAAAGTGTGTATATCGTTATGTCACCTATTTTCGTGATGTACTTTAGATTTCACATCGAGAAATTTGATTACCGAATATACTGAAAATATGAATTTTTTTCAAGTAATGTAATATACCAGTCGTGATATTTTTATCAATATAAACTAATAATTGTAAAAAAATACGGTATTTTAGAACTTTTCTTTTTTTCTTCATTTGTGGTTTACAGTCCCTTTAAAGGCCTGAAATGAAGGAATTGTGGAATTCAGGGGTTTCACTGTTGATCACCATTCACACCAAATGTGACAAATTTGCGATAGTGGCAAAATTTATTTTCGAGTGAAATTTTTATGAGCCAGTGAAACCCCTGGAAATCTTACTGTTCCAAAATAATGGAGTATAAACGGGAAAAAAAGCAGATTGTTTGAGAAACTTACTTTTTATTTCGAACTTGTTTTACATGGTGGAATGTATTGATGACATCTCTTAGTCTCCGTGGACATTCTTCAATCTTTGAGGCAAGATTAACACAGGCCATCGCAAGAACCTAGTTAAATGGAATAAAAATAAGCAAAACTGTTTTAAATGACAACAACAACGACCGATGGAAAACATGGTAAATGTTAAAAATCTAATCTTTAAAAGAACATTACAATCACGTGACTAACCTCCATATTGTGCTTGACGAAAGATTTTGAGTAATAAAATCTCTGGAATAACACTTGTCCTGTCGCCATAGCCACCTGAAATACAAATACGATTATCGTATTAACTAATTACACTAGTCCTAACTATATCAAAAGTAACCCTAAAGGATATACAACGTTTAAAACCGATGCGCAATTTACCTGTGGTAACTTGAGCAAAATGCCTGACGTTTGAATGAGCTCGCATCCTAGAATTCTTAGATCGGTTTCAGTATCCATTTCAAGTCCATCTTGCATTGATGGTGTTGGGGAAAGTTTGTCGTCTGGTATCAATACGTTTTCTAATGTTATTATAATAGAACTGAAGTCCCTTTCCATCGTTGGACCCTTCGACTTTGTTTCCGCCATCTTTGATCGTAAAAATACGTTTTCTATTGTATTCCGTCGCGTTATTGAAAGATAAATACCATCCATTAAATAAATAAATTATTGTTTTCAATTTTAAATATCAAATATTAAAATTACTTTGTGCACTTTAAGGCATGATAAAATATACGATTAGGAAAAACGTGTCGTGGAATTCTGACGAACTATTTTTCTGAAACGTCATTTGTTTAAAATAGTTTTACTTTCTCGGCGTTTACGGAATAAGCCAATATCGTAATTACTCGGCATATCTCGGAACGTTGATAGTTGACAGCTCACCGAAAGTGACCGATGGGGCAAGTGTGCCATCGCGAAACATCGAATAACTCCGTATGCCCCGTAAGAAGCAATCGTCTTTGCGCTCGGAGTTGGCCGATTTGATTAAGGATTTAATACGGTTACAATTAAATAACTAACCAAAGCTTCGACGACACAATCAATGAGTTATGATAAGACTCGACTTCAATGTTTCAGTTTCAGTTTATTGGCAATCAGCAAAGCATTTGCCTTTGGCCATTTACAAACACAAAAAAACTTATGGCAAAGACCATCACAAACATCAAATAAGCATAGACAGATATTGCAGAACATTACATAGATATACATACACATATATAAACGATCAGAAGACAGGTAAACTATCAAGGGTATTTTGTCGTATACATAATGCTTCTTAAACATATATTGCAAGATTATACATACATTTTTTTTACTTGAAGTTGACATTAACGAATTAAATTTGTGTACTGTAGGCCATGAACATTGGCATAGAAATTTTGATCGTATACAACTGTATCGTGAGCAACATAACATAAATTATTAAGTGATATTCAGACTCTACTGCAGTTTGGTTGCATAATTTACACAATGTATTATTTCTTTCTATATTGTTATACCTTCTTAGTTCTATCTCTTAACTATGAGAACATAATCTTAAACAAGTTAATTGATGTCTAAGTTTATCATTTGATATAACATCCAAATACCTTTCAAGGCAAATTTCAGTCTTATATATAATATATATATAATATTATTTACAATAACTATCTAACTTTGACATTGAATTAATATTACTTCTCCATTCTGGAAGTTAACAAATTGATCTCTAATTCTCGTTTTTAATAAATTATAATAATTTACACTGGTATCAAAATAAAATCTAATATCCCGTAAACCTAAATGGTCTGTGATAGAATTTATTCTACTAGCCCAACAAGAAGTAGTTACATTGCTACATAGGTCATTATACATTCTATATACATGTATAGGTGATTCATTATTTTTCATGATTTTCAACCAAAATTTCATTGCTTTTTCCTTACAAATAACGGACAAAGGTACTCGTCCAAGTTCACCATATACAGCATATGTAGAAGTTTGTTTCTTTACACCTAGTATATATTTACAAAACTTAATATGTAATTTATCAACATCTTTATAATTATACACACCCCATACTTCACAACCATATGTCAGTATAGGTACAATCATAGAATCAAATAGGGATAACTTTGTCTTAATATCTAGGCTAACTTTATCAAACACATTTAAAAGATTATTGTACGCCCTAAGGGCTTGATCATGCAATGCTTTTACTGTATTAACCATGTTGCCAGTATAAGTAAATTTTATTCCAAGATATACAAAGTTGCCAACAATGTCATTTTTTTCATTATTTATATAGAAGTCAGGATACACAGTTTCTTTCTTTTTTTCAAATACACATATTTTAGTTTTATTTACATTTACTTTTAAACCCCATTTCATAGAATAATGATGTACAGCATCTATTTGCGACTGTAGACTATTTGGATCTGTTGTGAACAATACAATAACTGGTTACCCTAAATGGTATCGAACAACTGTAATTCATATAATTTATGTCCGTAAAAAGCGTTCAAACACTGTCATGGACTGAACGTACAGAACACTAATTAGTAATTTTTAAATGAGAAATTAAACACCTTTGCCCTTATTGCAAAATGGCGGGGAAAAGTACATTATTTTGTAAAATGACAATTATTTAAGCTGGTACATTGATTTTTTACAACAAAAATGTGCCCATCTTGTGTTCCTGAGATTCAACTTTACTCAGTCAGTTATATGAGCATAAAAAACTGCGTAGATAACAAACATTATTGTCGAGACATGAACTACAATGTGTTTGTTTTTTTCTAAACGGTTGGTTTTGAGTTTCTAAGTTGTTCAAATAACTTCAAATTTCGCACTAAGAGAAAAACTGTTCTTTATAAGTTTACACCGACAGGTGTAAGATTGCACACATATCTTTAAACTGTGCAAACGATGTAACATAGAAAATTATATGCGTGAAAGACATTCATAAATACCGGTAGATGCAGGCCCGATTCCCCAGCGGAGCACAGGGGGTAAGTGCAACTCCCAGCTAAACCTAGGTTTTGCATATTCCATTCATATCCTACGTAATTTTAAATATACCATAAAGATGAAAATATGTGGTTTCTCTTAACTGACCTGTATTGATAACCCACTACCAATTCTTCGAGGCACTATTAAAGAGGAGTGTATGTGTGTGTGCTTGTGTGTGTGTGGGGGGGGGTGCATTTTATTGCTATTGGTTATGCCTGAGGGTTATCATGTATTTCGGGTTGTGGGGCTTAAGGCGCCTATATGTTGACAGATGACGCCACATAGATCCTTGTCGCGAAATCGTAACAACGTTACGCATTTGCGAAACTGAGGGTGAGCAATTAAGTAAAGTACCGGTAATCTTTAACTTATTTAAAACTTACCGCTATCATTTATTCAGATAATCGTCTTAACCATCATCCTGGAATAGTTTAGCCAAACACATTTTGCGTCCATACTGTATAGTTGCATTTTTTTCAAACATATGAAGTCTCATTGTGTTCTGCGTAACATAGAAGCAGTTCCGAAAATTAATTTATCAGCCAATTTGTTAACGATGGCATTTTAATAAAGCTAGCTTATTATGATTTAACATTTAAGAATATCATTTAATATAAATTTCCAAAAAAGAAACGTTGGGCAGTTGCGTCGATGCTGAAATATTTATCTTAACATGTCGCAAAAAGTAGATTATTTGAAAATAAATCATTGCGATGCACATCATGATGCATGTTTTTGTTTAATACTGTAAACAGTATACTTTATTATTTTAACTGTATCATGCTTTTATTTGTCATTCACGTGTATTATGTATTAATATTAATATTTGGTCAATATCTCTGATCCAGCACTCCTATCCAATTAACTTGACAGACTCACGAAAGTTGGGACGAATTTAGCTCCAATTTCTTGCTATTCTCGCCGAAGCGCGTGTACCGACCACTGCTGGCGGAAATATAAAGTAGCAACTACAAATGATTAAACAAACAATGTTAGGGAGCATACACATGTCTATATCATTGTTTTCTTCTTAGGTAACTCTAACGTGTATCATTTTAAATATGAATGTTGTTCGTTTAATTGTGTGTTATGAACAATAATGTTGTAGTATACTTAATTAAGAGTACCTGGGGGTACTTTTCAGTAGTACCTGAGTCGACAATGATCAATCGAGTGTTACTGGAAGATGAGAGTGAAAATAATAGATAGAAACATCTTGGTAATTCAATGAAGGAACGATAGTAAAAATAATTTCAAGCTTCCAGTTATGGTGGCCACTTCTGGCACAACCTTGTGGATAGGTTTAGAAAATTCAGACAACCTCGGCTTGAAGGATACCAAATCGGAGGCCTCTTCAATGTGTTCAGACAGGCCGGTGCTTCCATTGAGTTTTAAACCGAGGGAAAAAGGAATACAAGTATTTCCAGTATTTCCCATTCCAGTTGGTCAAGCATGGAGGTTACACGTCTTGTATTGACTTTTTGTGGTCGCGGTCGGTTACTGACCTTTTCGCTCTTCTCCGCACAATTTATATTTTCCGTAAGTTTTGTGTGCATTGATTCCAGATTGTTGCAAATTACTCAATATGGGACAGGAATTATGATTTGTGGACACGGCTTTTTACGAATTTGTTTTAAATGTGCAGGTTAAGGTGGAGTAATTCTAGGCTTATGTCGGCTTTCTTTGTGACCGTATATGTGTATTCCAGGAGAGGTTTAATGTAAGATCGACACCTATGTTTTTTCTTACAGATATGTTTTAAAGATGTGGCCTTTTAGAGTGTAGTTGTAAAATATTGGTTTCCTCGTCACCCCTATTCTTCAAGGTTTATGAGGTCATTTCCCAAGAAATGTGAATGGTATAAACGTGTCTGTACACAATGCAGTCGTCTGCGCCGAGCTTGGCTTTTGATAAGCGTGCTAAAGGAGGTTATTTATAAAGGCGAATAACTCTGCATTGAGGTACGCTGCTGATGACTGACAGATTCACTTTCAACCATGACTCTCTGGGTCTGTGTTACCATGTCCTGGAGCAATGCTATTATCATGCCTCTATCCGAATTCCTGACTGCTCTATGGTGGAATCTGTGACATGGTTGGAAATGGGCCTCCTCTGGCTGTGGTACAGACATTGAGTCCTCGCGGTAAAAATGTTAAACACTGTTTCATATTGTTGGTTTAGGTTAATGGCTTTTCTGTTTGGTCATTTAACAGTTTTCATTTATCTTCAATGGAGAGATGCCGTACGTGCAGTTATCTTTCTTGAATATAGTTTTGTCTGCTTGTCTGGCTTTTGGTTGTCTTCTTGAGGGTCTTCAATTATTCCTTTTATGTATTTCCAGTACTATTGTATTTCTAACGTCTGTGTATTTGCGCAGCCTTGTTAATACTTTGCTTTATCAGATGCTTTTTTTGGATGATTGTTTTTTTGGCATATAGCTTTTAGAGTATTCTAAGGTTTGATTTCACAAGTTTATTTATCCACGAGTTGACATTGTTTTCGGAAACAAGTTTATCTGCTTTATATGAACTAGCTAGGTCCTTTTGTTTATCTTTAATGGGGTTTCAAGTCTGCCCGGTGCTTTTTTTGCCGGGTGTCATATTGACATGTCTTCGACAAAGGTAAATAATCGATTCAATGAGACTGTCTGGTAATGAGTCAAGAGGAACATAATGAATGCAGGTTTGCGATTTAATGTTTTCATTCATTATTTAAGTACAATTCAGGTTCTGCGCACAGGGACGGTGTTTTTTAATTATTGTAAATCTCTCGTGTTTCATATTTATTTTAATGTCCATGACAAATGTACAAGAGTTGCATTTTGTTAGTTATTAGACATGTTTTCGCGACCCAATTATTTTATAGTGGTTACAATACACTAATTGTAATCAATGACATCTTTTGTGTAAGAGCAATGCGCTGTCTATTTTACGGACATAATCTTAGTGGATATCTTTGTATAATAATAAAGACAGTAACATGTAAATATATGCTCTTGTAACAGGGTATTCACAAACATTAATCTTTTATTGACTTCTAATCCACTGAAGACTTTGAGAGAGGTTCAGTGTGGGTGATAATTGGTGATGAATGAGCGAGTTTGATTGATGATTGTGCATGCTTTTTTATGTGAGATGTTTTCAGAATCATCCATATGATTTTAAATTATTCCTAAACATTGGATTCATTCTTTATAAAACCTTGTAAGAGGTGGAGGACATTTTCAATTTGCAACATAACTTAATATTCTTTATAGAGGTTTTGTGGCAATGCATTTGTTTAACCTTCCACACTCATCGGTTCCTACTGTGTACACATCCATGATTAAATCCTGGTCAGTTACTTAGGAGACTGTTGATGGAAACCAGGTGCAATCCTCGTGGAAATTGTGTATTTCATAAATTTGACTCTTAAAGCGTTTTAACAAAGCAGCATTTTTTTTCCTTCTTTATAAAGTACAGGAAAACAGCACTTTCCCAATTAGAAAAAAACTACAAATTTCCTAATTGCCATCAAAAAAATCCCAATTGAAGGTTTTTTTTGTATAAATAAAATTTAGTTAGTTTACCTGTGCAGCTCTATGGCTTGAACCTCAGTAAATATAATATTGACAACACTAAGTTATCAATTTTAAAGTATTTTCAGGCTTTTTTTTGTGGTCCGTTTTAATAGCCGAAAAACGGCTATATTCCTAATCCCAAAAAGTATACTTTTTTCCCAAAATGTGCCCCAAAAATTCCCAATTAAAAAAAAGTTTTTTTTTTTTTTTTTTTTTTTTAAAGTGTCTAATGCTTATTTTATCAGAGGTGTCAATTTTCAGGATTATTCCTGAATTCAGGATTTAGGCACTCAAGGATTTTTTTGTTATATTTATATAAATCAGGATTGTTTCAGTTATTTTAAGCTTCTTGTCACAAAATGTCATCTTAAACACAAATTATTGACCTTTGACATATTGTTTTCAAAGTAAACATAGTTTAATGAATAATTAAAACTCTTTTGGCTCTGGCCCCCAAATTCTAGGCTTATTTTCAGGATTGTAGATTTCGGCCAATTGACACCCCTGTTTATCTCAATTTTATTTCAATTATATCTAACAAAGTATGTTATAATGATTTATATGATTTTTATTCTTTTAATTTGAATTATTATAAAGAGTTATATCAAATAAGTATTTCCCAAATCAGTGGATTTTAGCGCGAAAAAAGAAGGCTACTGAATTTATTTTCCCAATTTTTTGAAAATGCCGCTAAAATTCCCAATTCCAAAGCCATGGGATATCTTCCCAAAAAGTGTAGAAAAACCCTGATTTTGGAGCAAAAAATCTTATACACCAATTTCCCAATATGAAGACTTCACGACGCCATTTTTCCCAATTTGAAATTTTGAGGTTTTCACGACACAATTTTTCCCAATTCAGCTGGTACCCGTACTTTTCCCAATTGGGCAAAACAAAACGCTGCAAAGTCTCGTTTAATTCATAACACACAACTGTAAATGTCATGTCAGTATTCAGTGGGAATACCCACATCTCGATTGGACGTCTATTGCATTAAATCTTTAGTCATGTATGCCAAAATTTATTTGATACTTTAATCGCTGGACTTACTGTCAGGGTTTACCAATCGACCGTCCCCGGTTTTAACCGGCGGTTTTTACCGGTTAAAACCGCCCCGGTCAATACTCCCGAAGTGGTCATCACCAGGGACTACCCTATGGGCGATTAGAGCGATAATTTCGCTCTAACGCCCGGGATTTTGCCCTTCGAGCCCAGAAAAGCGAAGATCAAGTCACCCGATTTTTTTAGGAAGCAAGACCGGAAAAGCAAAATCAAGCCGCCCGATTATTTTTGCTAAGGCGTGCTAACGCCCGCAGGCGATAAGCAAGTTTATTGTTTGTTGTTTATCTAACGGTTACACAATTTACACCCCGCACGGATCGCTAATTGACCGTGACAAAGCAGTTGCTCAATATTGGTTGCTATAACAACACACTCGTGCCTCTTCGCGCGTGCCGTAAGTTGTCTAATGATTACGTGATAATTAATTGTTTAGCGAGTGTCATTTCGCTGACATTTTGATCATTGTCTGTTCTGAAACCGAAATTAGAACTCCGCCTTGAAGGCGGAGTTAAGAGGTACATTCACATTGATAGTAACCAATGAGAACGTGTGCATTATGAATACATATCCAGTAGTTTACCTAAGCGATGAAATGACGTCGTAAGTCGTCGTTATGTGTATGCACAAAAAGTTTACATGCGCAACACATGACCAACCGTAAATATGAATACGATTAACTCAAGTGTTGCCTACTGTTAACTTGTTTCGTGTTTAAAAACTCTTACACAATCATTCTAAGGTCGATTCACAATTTATTTCGTCAGACTTTAATTCATAACCATATACACGGAAACTATCTCACCCGTTGGCAGTGCTTATATCCATAATTTGATATATCCATACGTAAAAGGCTTCATTGTAAATCCCACTTAGTGATATTATTTAAGTAAATGCATACAAATCAAAAAATGTAGTGATCAATCAAATCAAAACACTCACTCAGTGAACAACATTTACACAGTGGAAATTCTAGCTAATATGTGCACATTGCTTCTTATTACACAAGACCACGTGGGTCTGGAACAAATGCGAGTTAACGTTTCGGTATCGACATAGTGCAAACAATTACTTTATCTCAATGATTTTCCATTTTGAACATTGTTTTATTTGTGGGTACATACATAAGTCATTAAGATGTTTTATGTAATTGTCATCGCTCAGATTCCTGTATTTCATTTAGGTTTTATACAAAATATCAATACACCCTCGCTTTCAATGAGGATAACGTGACCTGTGTACACGCCCCTCATAATTTTCGCGCGCTTTTAATCGGCTCGAACAAAGGGTAAACAAAATATACATGAGCACAGTTTAGAGTGTTTTTAACATCGGGTTAATATTAAAATTCGGAAGTGTGTTTAGATTACAAATTGAAATGTGCATGAAATGCACCATATCCACGAGGAAATCTACACCCGCTTTTCATCATCAGTCTGCTTAGTAACTTGTCACGATTTTTTCGTGGAGAATTATACCGCTTAGTGCGGTAGGTTTATTAAAGCCAATTGTCTGTGACAGAAGGCACGGATACAGCGGGCATTTGGGCTGCTCATTAAAATAACAGTTGTGAAATGAGGGTTCTAATTTGATGCAAGCTTGAAATTGGCTGACATAATTTAGGTGTTTGTCGCACTTTAAATTGTAAATACCATACAAAATTAGGTAAAAGTAGTTTGTACCAAGAATATATTTATATGAAAGGATGTAATTAAATTTGAAAATATGAGTTGTTTGTACTTGATGATGATGGACTTGATATTAAATTTCCATGCATTAAGATTGTGTTTTTATGCCCCCTTTTAAAAAAAAAGGAGGTATATTGTTTTTGGCCTGTCTGTCTGTCATTCTGTCTGTCTGTCCAAAACTTTAACCAATATTAAAGTTTTGTCATAACTTTTGCAATATTGAAGATCGCATCTTCATATTTGGCATGCACGTGTATCTCATGGAGCTGCACATTTTGAGTGGTAAAAGGTCACGGTCATTCTTCAAGGTCAAAGGTAAAAAAAATATCAAAGCAGTGCATTAGGGGGCATTGTGTTTCTGATAAACACATCTCTTGTTTACAAAAGCAGTCATAGGGATGATGATAATATAATGACGATAAATATGTGATGAAAAGGTGCTACCGGTACATATCTTAAATTACTTAAATGTGTAAAATGACTTCAAGGTGTTATGATGAAGTAGATTTTAATGAAAACTTAATGTTGTTACAAATAAACATAGTATAAAGATAGAAATAATAACAGTTGTGAAATGAACATGTTTTGTTTTTGAAAAACTTAAAAGTCGATATTGTTCGCACAAACTTCTCCCTGATTTTCCAAACTTCTCCCTGTTTCAGAAAAAAGGAGAAGTCACTTCTCCCAATTTTTAAGGCCTAGGGTAGTCCCCGATTTCTGGTCAAAACTGGTCGATTGAACTTTACCCCCAATTTTGATTAATATTCCATGCTTAATTAAACAATATTGATAATATAAATTTTAACAGACATGTTGCCAATAATGTCTTAAGCTATTAATACGCACTATTTTATACCTGTTCATTCAATTTGTAGGTCAATCTCTCAAAATTTTGCAAATTAGTCAAAGTTGGTCAATTGAATTTTTCTGGTCGATTGAACTTTTTTTTTCAATTCTAATGAATGTTCAGATAATTCTTGTTTAAACAAGATTAACAATATGACACACAAATGATGTGCATTATCAACAGTATTATAATTCAATGTTTTTGAGATCAAAAAAGTTTATACACATATGAACATGTCATTATCATCACATCATTCAGGCATTGTCAAAATGTGTGTTGTTGAACTGTCACACCTTACTTGTCATCTATTCTTGCCTAGATTTCTTAAAATTCTTTTTTAATAAAATAGTGAAAAAATATTTTATTTTCCACAGGGCTTTTCACCCTTATATAACAGGGGCCGATATTCAGCCCCTTCCCAATTAAAAATAAGGTCATTTTTTCCCAACATTGGCAGAAGAATTTCCCAAATTGTAAAAAAAAAAAAAAAAAAAAAAAAAAATTTTTTTTTTTTTTTTTTTTTTACTTAGACATTTTGGGCTTCTTCCAAATTGAAAGCAATGAGCTCTAATATGATTAAGAATGCATCACAATGTTTTTTTCAATACTTTTGCACAATGAAAAAGACCCTGTTTCAAAAACACGGTCTTCCCAAAATGAGCAGTTATTGCGCATGAAATTCCCAATTTGAAAGGCTAGGGCCTCTTCCCAATTTCCTGATGAAAAGCCCTG
>VMBQ01007399.1:6311-37340 GCA_007657795.1 Dreissena rostriformis | reverse complement strand
AACTGTATTAATTCGGAAAAAAACAACATTAACTATAATTATTATTTCCATTTTTCACCGAGTTATTCCCAATTGCAAATGATTGCTCTTTCCCTATTAATCACAATAACACATACAATAAAACACCGTTTTTCGTTTCATTAACTCTACTCAATACACATAGCTACACTAAAATTCATAAGTCATTTATACGTACGCTAATGTGTGTGTATATTCAGTCTAAAATAACAGTCACATAATTTTTGATGGCGTTAGGTTACGAAACGGTCTGAGAAAAAACCTATGAATATTATATCGACATAGTTTATTACAGCAATGCTTTACCGATAATCCTATCCACCGGTATTTAAAACCATTGTGGAATGTTTTGCTTTTTTCCCCCACGAAATCTCTGACACTATCGACATAAGAAATAACCATGTCTGCTGTGAATTTGATAATCAATTTCTAATCGTCGAAGCTAAATGTCTTGTATGTGTTAATATTTTCTTTACTTTGATAATTAAGTGTTGAGTAACGCAAAAATAACAAGTAATGTTGAATATTTAACACTGCAATATCTTAAAAAATATAATCGTTATAATATCCCAACTCAAAGTGTTTAAATGTACATTATGCATTCGTTTATGCTGCGCTTCCCCAAACACGTGCAAGAAACGTAGTATTTTTCACGTGTACAGATACCGAAAATTATTTAAATGACGTATAGGTTTTTTTAAATATTAATAAACGTAAAACTGTCATACAATTTATTAACGTTAAACTGTCATACATTTAAATTACTGTATCATATATATACATACATGATGAAACATAATGAAAAGACATAGCAGAAGAATATATCAATTTTTATTGTTTCTATATCTCAACTGATATATTGAAATGAAAATCAAGTAAACATACTTACGTGGGGCAAATAATTTAAAGTCGTAGCACTGTTATTACTATTTGAATGGTTTGACTCCATGTTACTGGTCACACTTACGCCCACTTCTTTAATACTCCAAATTAAGAAACACTTTTTTCTCATACATTCACATCTATTATATGTACACTGTACGGTTTAGTTTATATTCCGGCTTCAAGTAACGGTACGTCTTCTTTCGGGATATAATTCAACTAGTGACATCTGTTACACGCGGCATTACCTCATGTATATCTGCTGGCCGGTTCTCTTTTTCCGATATAGAGCCAGCGAAAAAAAAGTTCCTGTGGATATCGAAGAACTATATTACACCGACCCCGATAGCAAGAGCGAAAGCTGCTATTGGCATCTTTTAATATAAACGTTAAAGTATGCCGCTAAGCTGTTTCTCACTGTTGACGCAAGAATTGCTTCCAGACTTCTAGGTGATGAAATGAGACCATTGTTGAATGTTTTGCACATTTTTTCACGGAATCTCTGACACTATCGACATAAGTTACGACCATGTCTGCTGTAAATATTATAATCAATTTCTTATAACCGAGTCGTAAAGTATTGTGTGTGATAATCTTGTCTTTACTGTGATAATTTATTGTTCAGTAACGCATCAATAACGAGAAATGTTGAATATATAAACACTGCAATATGTTACAAACAAATTATAATTGTTATCATATGAAAACTCAAAGTGTTTTAATGCATTACTACGAATTCATGTATGCTGTTCTTCCACTATCACGATGGGAGCCACGATTGAAATCGTGGTCTTAATCGTGAACTTCTCATGGTGATCTTATCATATTTTTTGGGGTATTATCGGATCTTGCATTCAATCTGGTCAATTGTGTTAATCGTGGAAGTGTTTCGAACGGTTCAAAACGAATTTTATGATTAACTCGATAAACTGCGATCAAATGTTAATCGTGGCCATCGTATCAAATCTTATTTTATCGATACCAAGCGCGACACATATTATATATTCGTTATTCCACATCGTAGTGATCGCAGTCGATCTTGTGCAATAAAAAATACTGTAACGATCTGGTGCGATATTAAGAATAAAGGGAGTCGATAGCAAATCGGGTCGTATTTATGTCATTTGGGTTCAGTCGTTGCTCTCATCGTGAATACAATGGATTAATTCGTGAAAAATGTCGCATCAATAGCCGTCTCGTATCGTTACAACTTAACGATATACTTATGATCTCTTATTTGTATTAAATATTTGTAACTAAGAACAAAACCGTTAAAAAATACTTTAAGCAGTCATGTTATAATAATGCATACCAAATCAATACAACAATCGTACAAAGAACACTGATACTTATGACGGTAAATTAGTATTACAAAGAAACTCCACCAATTCCAACAAACTTTTATAAATATTTGATTAAACATTTTTTTTGTATAACTGCATGAATTGTAAGGGCAACCATTTTACGTCTACAGTTATAAATAAAGCGTTTTTTTTTCAAGGCATAAAGTGTTGTACTTTTTGGAATGGTTACCAACTGGTCCCAATATAAAGGTTTTACTAAATTGTTATCAATGTGTTAAACAGCGGATGTGATGTGATGTATAAACTCTTGTATGATATTGCAACTCCAAAATAAATGAACATTCATTATATCTTATCTAAGCCCAAAATCTCAGAGAAATACCACGATCAGGTATGTGGCGCTCGTGTCGGATCGTTCGCCAATGGGAACGAAGCATTCTCCACGCATACAGATACAGGCAATGATTTAAATGATGTGTAGGGTATAAATAAACGTAAAACTGTAATACAATGTATTAAAGTAAAACTGTCATACATTTTAATGACTGTATATCATTGGAAATTCGAATCTAACACACCAAGACTAGTCATGCAAATAAAGATATTTATCATGAATCATAATGGAAAGACTAATCAGAATAATATATTCCTTTTTATTTGTTCTATATCGTAACTAATAGATTCAAGTCCAAATAAAGAAAACATACTTACGGCGGGCAAATAATTTAAAGTCGTAACACTGTTATTCCTATTCGAATTGTTTGATATCATGTTTAATGTCCACACTCACGCTCACTGCTTTAAAACTCCAAAAAAGCAAAATAGTTTTTCGCATATATTAACGTCTATTACTGAACGGTTTAGTTTATATTCCGGCTTCACTTAAGTGTACGTCCTCTCTCCGAATATAATCCAAATAGTGATTAAATCTGTAACACGAGGCACTGCCTTCGGTATATCCGCTGACCGTTTCGTTTTTCAGACAGACAGAGCGAGCGAAAAATAGTCCCTGTGGATATCGAAGAACTATATTACACCGAGCCCAATAGCAATAGCGAAAACTGCTATAAGTTGTAGCATAAGTACATTTCAATTTGAACGTTAAAGTAAGCCAATAATCCGAATTGAGCGTCTGTGAGCGTATCGTTTACAACAGCCACTTTTTGAGCCGTTCGTTTATTACGACTGTAAACAATTTCCCGAAACAGCTCACTAATGTTTTACCTCGATAGTTGTTTGGGTGGGATTAATTACCTTTTTAAAAATAGGTATAATTACTCCGTTTGACCAAGATTCTGGAAATGACTGCTTTTCAAGTATACAGTTCAATAATATTTCCAGTGGTGTATCAAGGACATCCATTCCCTCTTTAAAATATTTGGGGATAAGGCTAGCAATTGAATGAGATTTATTTATTCCCAATAATTGTATTGCCTTTCGTATTTTCTACTTTGTAAATAAACTGTCCAACTCTTCAAATGTCCCTGACGTCATGTTATTTGTGACGTGTATGAATAACGGTTAGCATTGTTCTAGGACATCATGCACGAACGGTGAGAATATCAAATAAATGTATTTTTTATTAATTATATAACTAGTGTTTATCTGCTGATAAACAACAATTCTTGTTTCTGAATTTTTGGAACTGTGTTTAAAGAAAATTAATGGGTGACTAATGGCTTATTTCTCTCGAGTGGAGAAAAGTGCAAAAAGGTCATTTATAAGTGATATCCCGAGAGATCAGCGACACTCGTTTTTCGTTTTTTTTTAAGCATTAACGGTAAACAAAACAAATATTTCATTGCAATTTCAAAGCTTTGTTTTGTAAAATACCGATTCACACGATATCTGAATAAGGAAAACAAGTTTTGTGTTGTGCCTATAATAAGAACAACGACACACGTTATACAGATAGCAATTTTGTTTGTTTGCATTATATTTTTGTTTTGGTTATTTGGGAATCGTATACGAACTAATATTTCAATAAAAAAGTTCAACTGTGTTTGGAATGGGGAAAAAAACGTTAACAAAAATTTAATTACAAAAGAATATGTTTAGGGTGGTTTAAATATGATAAATCTGTGCTCTTACATAAGCTTAAAATGTTCTTTGATTCTAAGTAGTGTCACCAGAAACGGTAAATGGATAAGTTTTGCACAAATAATGATAGAATCTGATAAAATATATTATTGTTGTCTTAATTATCCCGAGACCTTAACGAATAGAATACAAATCCATTTTTTTGCAAAGGCACATTAAAATCACATTAAAATCCAGTGTTTAGTTTTACGAAGCGGAACAATTAAATACAAAACACATCCTACAAAATCCAATTCTTTTAATCATCCAAATATTTTGATTGGAAATACACGTATGTTTGTCAAATATTGGTTTTACCAGGGTTTCACTTTATTGGCAATTCGTTCATACACAATAAATCACTTACATTTTAAAGCTATGAAAACTTCTGGTTATTGTATAAACTATCCAAACTAATTGTTTTATTAAGGTATTGTTAATACTTTAACACAAATTATTAAAAAAAAACCTGTAGCCCGTATGAATCTATTTTTTTTTGTAAACCGTTTGTTCCATTATCGTTAAAGTCAATTTGAAAATACAAAGAGAGCTCCGCCTGTGTATGCTGTATAGAGGACTTGAAACATTGCTTTGAAAAATTAATGTTAACACCACAGATTTAAGTTTACAGTGGTAACAATATAGAATCATACACATAATTATATGTACCATACAAATCTTATTACAAATCCATTATTCAAAGTCGGCCAAATGCTCTTGTCGTTAAAATATATGCGACACAAATGATTATATTTATTGGGAATGTAATCATGTTCAAAGATTAATGGCAGAGCTATTAACCCTGTGCATGCTGGGAAATTTGTCGTCTGCNAAATCCATTATTAATAACAGTCTGATTTGCCTTCCAGATTTGAATATTTGGTGTCGCATATTAGTTTCGGTATTTGAGACATTTAGCAAACCATGCTCATGGGTTTTAATGTATTTAAAAACCAGGGGTCAAATGACCCCTTGTTCAGTGGTAAAATCAAACTCTCAAGGGCCAAAATTCTTAGTTTTTATTTCAGCATATTTGTTAAATGCTATGAGGAGCTTTTCGTGTCGCTATTTGAAAACAAGAAAAGTACACAATGATCTAAATGGTCAACCAAATTTAACGAAACTTGAAATAGAATGTTAATTTCGAATTTGTGTTTGATGTGTTTTCCGTCAGACTCCGTGTTTGATCGACGTTTTTTAGAGTGATGAAGGATAAATACATGTATTCATTTTCATGTATTGTGGTTTTCAAAACTAACATGCGAATGGTTAAAGCTTCCTTAACATATTTACAACAGAATAGCTTATTTCACATGTGCATGTTCCCATGTGTTGATATCAATGAGTTGTGGAAATTTTCAAAAGAGGGAATAATGTAATAACAATGTTTAATATACGATTTTTGTAATTCATGTACGTTCCATACATAACGAGTTTACCAATTGTATTGATTCCAGCTCCCGTTGTGAGTGTCCTCTAGTACAAGTATATATTATTGTAGACTACACAATTTAATGAGCGTTTATAACAAAGGGCCGTGATTGCACTTACGCGCTCACCTGAGTTCACGGACACCAATTGCTGAAGAATTGACCTTGTGTACTAGGGCGTGATCCCATTTTACCCAGATTGAAAATGACCTTCATGTTGGCCTAATATACATTCTGACCAAGTTTCGTAAAGACTGAACATAAATTTGGCCTCTGCAGTGGTTGCAAGTTTTTTCAGATTTGATCTAAGGACCTAGTTTTGGGACGCATCTGACCGAAATTAAAACTTGACATAGATATTATAAAGATAAACTACATTAAGTTTGATTTTAATTTAACACACATATAAGAAATATCAATTACCATTTTACATGTTTATTGATTGATTTATTGTTTTACTCGATCGTTCGTTCGTTTTTTCGTTGGTGCATTCGTTCATCGATCGATCAATTGGTTGGTTGTATAATTGATTAACAATTGATTTTTTTATTTCTGAACAGTTATAGCTGTTTTCTTAAAGGAACCTGTTCACAGATTGATAAAATGACAAACAAAAAAAGAGATAGTAATACTGACATTAACTACTTTTTTCTTTCTTTAATTTTATTCTTATTTTATACTGGAGATCTTTAGTACAGATGTTTCCATTTATCAATTTTAAGCAGAACATGCCAAAATCTGTGAACAAGTCCCTCTAAGTGATAGCTAATCCACACAATCAAATGTTAACCTACGTTACACGTCGATTAAGTTACTTAATATGTGAATAAGCTAAATATGTACGTTTTGCTCCGCGGGAAATCCCAGTATGTTACTATAATTAGAGTACCATTGCTATAAAAATACATCACGGAAAACACTCAAGGTTTCCTGTTGAATGCTTAAAATAACACTTACGAATTATCTCCATAGTGCATCAATACAAACCGATTTATCTTCATTTACCCGTATATACTCGTTTTGCCTTGTCATTATACTAATAGTATTAGATAAATGCTGAATTTACTGCAGTTCAGACAGTTTCAGAAAATACATTAAACACGTCAACATATTTTGTTAACATAATCCAAACTTAGGGCGTCAGGCAACCGAGCAAACTAGCAAGATAACATGCTGTAAATTCATTCAACTGATAATTTAACTGATTTCATGGCATTTATATGAGTAAAATAACTTTATAAACCTGTCTTCGGACGTCTAATCCGGCATCTCATAACGCGTTCTCGTCTGTTGAATGTTATTATCAACGTATTTTAAGTATTGTATCAACATAACCATGTTAGTCTTTAAGAGATGTTCTAAATTGAGGTAGGGCATCAACTGATAACGTTATCAGTGAGCTGTGCGATTGTCGGACAATGATTCAAATTCCAGTTTGAATATTTGATAAAGTCATCCTATTTTTATAGTATTAAGATAATAAGATCGATTCTCTCTTTGTAAATGAAATCAATAAATATATTTATATATACCTCCGACCTGACACAGAAACAACTAAATGCGTGTATTTCATGATTAAAATTCAATCTATGTAGGCATTGAAATAAATTTAACTGAATAGGGAAACACGGGTGAATGAATGACAAACAAAATAGCACAAATATGTTATTGCTTTCATATAGTATAAGCTTAGTTATCATTCAACTCAACTCAATACAGATTGCCATTATAAAACGATACAAATTCAAAGCATTATTCAGTCCACCTCTTTATTTAAGACTAATCAAAATGTCAAAAAAGATTAAAAATGTCCTCTTCCGAAATTTAAAATAAAACAAATATATTATGTTCGTTATAAGAAAATGCATATAGCCTGAAAACAGGGCGGTAGAAAACAGGGTTTTAGCATTTCCATTCATAACGTTCAATTTTCAGCTCAGTGCCCAATAAAAATGCAGCAAACTGTTGGAGACACAACTAGGTTAATTAAACTAACCACAAAATAAATAACTGCCGGTACAACGGTTCTTTAGTATGAGAGGAGAAAATTACATCTTTACAAACAGGCACTTATTTGTAATTGACCACGGAGTAATACACAATGATTTAAAAGTTTTCATAAAATAATATATCGTAGACTAGTATAATCCAGGGACCTATAATAACATTTACCATTAAATAACGCATTTCACAGACCAGGTATCCTGACACATGTACTGTCTCTAGTATACCGTCGAGGTGTCAAAATACCGTTTTTATCTTATTGTGCTTTCGGGTCGGGGATCAAACTTGAACCGCTACAAGCCAATCGAAAACGCAAATGTCTAACAACAAACCAAGCACTTGTTTCTAGTATTGGGAAAATATATCATGTATTATATCCACATTTATTTTAAGTTTTGGGGGGCTAACTTTTGTTTTCTTACGAGCCCATTTAAAATATTTTCAACAACAAACTGCCACTTATCTGTGTGATCGAACAGTTCAAAAGCCATCTTTTCACATAACAAACTTCATGAGTACGCAACAAAGAAAAAAATGGGTCAAAGGATAAGATTTTTCAAGAAGTTGCGATGCCCTTTAAAATGTCCTACGATTATAGAGGCCGGACCTTGCAATAAAACTGTTTTCGAATTGTGTGGTTCTGACTTCCTGTTTACAGTTTCGTTACCATAAGCAACCGTTATGCAATGTAGTCATATACAATAAAAAAAGGCAATTCATAATTATTTAATCCATAAAGCTCGTGCTAACTTACGCAACATTCCCTTAACTAAGGAATTTCTCCAAGGCCATTGTTTTCTTAATTTGTGTAAAAGGGTGGTGTGCAGACATCAGCACTTCCTACTCCAGGCTCATTTAGGAATCTCAATATTTAGCCATAGTTGAAGCTCTTTTATTTCAAAATTAGATCGTTGGTTAGTACTCATATGTAGGACTTCATTGAGTTCGTTTCCATGACAACTTGCACTTGGTAATATTTAAATTGGGTTTCTTTATTATATCCGTGTAAAGCCATGCTTTTTTCATTACCAGATAATATAATGCACATGTGCATATAACGGAACATAATCAAAAATTAAATGAGAATACGTTGAACATATATATAAACTCGGGTATATATGAAATATTTGCTAAAACAATAGACAAGCTGTTGGTCATTTGTTTAGCATAGTGCAACATCTTTTCAATACGTAACCTTCTAATTTTCGTACTTTATTTTGCTATTCGCGTAACACGGTATACAAATCTATAAAACCACGATAGTATATATGGCAAATACATATATCAATTTAATATACGGTGCTACGGTAATTTTGAATATCGCACAATCGTTTTCAAAGAAATTGCGGTCATAGAGTGGATATGTTTTTATCAGTAATTGTTGAAATATCAAGGACTCTATCAAAACACGCCCACGCTATTTCGAACTTTTTTCTCAGTCCCGAATTGAATCATTATTTATTGAACTAAATTATTTATATTAAATTCGAATTCGAATTTTCTTATTGTAACTTATTTATATTTGGATTTAAAATTTCCGTCGTTGTTCACACCTTATTTTGATTTTATTTTTTTTCGAAGTCGCTCCTAAGTCGATGCTATCTCTCAAAAGTGTGATGACTTGGCAGTCATCGCCCGGTACTCTTGCGTAGAATGGTGAAGTATAAAGCGCTGCTTAGTATAACTAAGACAAGAAAGATGCGTTTGGTATCGTAGTTTTAACGTAACAAAAAATGCAGCATAAAGTAGAAATCGTCAGGACTCTCATTATGTTCACCTTGAGTTACGCAAAATGCTATCTTGTTTTGTGTTTGGTCACATGTACACGTATGTTGGTTGTCCTAGCAACATGTTAAATCCTTGTTCATAATTCAAATACATGCAACTGTCATTCTGGTACCATATTGACGCGAATTTTAAAAAAAAACTGGGCTACGTATGTACGTGTCACGTTGCGTCAACCAATGTTGAACCATATAATACATACATTCGAATTCTTATTGAATTTATGTAAAAGCGTCGGCAATCACGTTTAGAGTGTCTTCAAGGACAACGTAGACAGGCGTTACCTGTACATGAGTACTAGAAATGGTGTTATTATTTTATTTTTAATTCTTTGTAAGTTTCGAGCTATACCATCGTATGTGTTCGAGCATACTTCCCTCATAATATGGACAGAACAATTGTTAATTTTAGAATGAGAAAGAATCGTACATATTGAAAAACTTAAATGGGCCAATGTAGAATGTACTGATAGAATTTGTTATGTAAATTATTATAGAATTTGTAATGTTTAGTTACAATACATATATTATTAATATTAAAAAATGTTGTTGACAAATTCCATTATCGTTTTCATTGTACTCCCATTAACGAAGTCATAATATATAAATCAAATAATTACCCCAATTTGGCATAAAAGAAAGGTGCAAAACTACTTACATGCTAAGTTATGGATTCAGTAGATAGATGGTATTTTGACTATAGGAGTATTTCAAGAAAATGTTCTAGATAAGATCTGATTACCATCTATGCAAGCTATTATGACAAATTATTTCAATATTTTCCTGTTGCACCTGATATCTTGTTTTCTGTGAAATAAAAACGCTAAATGCTGACATTGCAGAACAAGACTTAGTAATAAACAATGTTAATTATTTTTGTTTTATGTGTGTGTGATAAAGCATAGTTCAATTTTTCAGTTTATCTTCAGTTAAAAGAAATAATGAGGCCATTTAGCCTTGCTGTGTATAAATGAAGCTAATAAAACATGTTTTAATTGGTAGAAGTGTGAGTTTTTTTGGTTTGAAGAAAGAACATATATCCCATTTTACACCGGTCTGGAAATTGTAGAAATAGACGACGAAACTGCAGTATGTTCTAATCAAGATTATTCGCTACGGATGACAAATTATTATATCTTTTCTATATTAGATGTGTGCACATTTTTGTTGGCTCGTTCATCATTATAATTGGATGTAATTTGTCAATTCTAATTAAGATCATTAAAAGCAAAAAAGCTAGTAAAAGTAAAACACCACGTAATACTCAGCACATGCTTAAAACAATAACATGTCGAATAATTATTTTAAGTCTAACTTGTTGCTTTTGCATTGCCGCTGGTGCAATATACCTAACACTTCTCATGATATCGGTCTTGTTATGGCATCCTGTTGTGGGTGACGTTACCATGATTATTATGTTTTTGAACAACGGGGTGATTTTGTTTTTGTACTGTATGATAGGATCAGACTTAAGGAAGGACTTGCTTGCAATTTTTTAATTCAGAAATCCAACGGTAGTCCCAGTGGCCAGTTCACGCGCTTCTCACCTAGGCGACCCGGGTTCACTCACCGTTATCGGAAGCATGTGATTTTGGTTCGCTGTCACCTACCCGACAGTTGGATTTCCTCTTTATAACCCGGCCTCCCACAGAACACAAGACCACATCAAAATTGGAAATCGTTCATAAACAACTTAATAGCTGTAAATTGCGGCTAACTTCTTTATAACATTGAAAATGTGACCAACATTTTGTCATTCTAGTAAGTTAATTAGTTGGAAGTGCTGGGGAAAAACTCCGGACTCACATAATGCAGCTTCAGGCGCGGAAGGACCTCATAAACTTCGAAAAACACACTCACATTCTTCACTCATTCACACACTTATCACGACATAAATGATTAGCATTATATTATCCTTGTTTGATGTCATTCGATAATAATGCTGTTGTTTAAACAAATGGATAGCAGACGCCCAAATGCAAACGAAAGTATGATTTTGATATGTATTAAATCTCTGTTATATTTAGAGTTGATAGCTATGTTTTTACAGGTAATCCTTAAGTTTATGTTCTTTATATGTTATGGCAGAAGTTAGTATGCAAGTATACTTACCATTAACCATATCGCCAACCCTAAACTTATTTTCGTTATTGAAGGTTAAACTTTAGATGATTTTTACTATGTTCGATCATATTTGCAAAATATATGTTAATATAAAAAGAAAATGGTTTACAAACAAGATGTTGAAGATTTCTTACAGTGATAATAAAACATTAAAACCAGAACTTGTGCCTTGACAAAAAGTTAACAAACAACAAAGCTTCCTGCCAAATCTATTGTTATGGCAAAGTTTATAGATACAAACTGGGCCACTGACTAATACTAAACGAACTCGTCTGTAAAAATCCTGTATTCAACAATGTTATCGATTGGTATATGTTTATACACATGATGTAGTTGACATAAAGCCTATATGTGCCTTACAGTACAATAATAACTAATTTGGACATTTATTCATGAGTTTTATTTTCATTTATTCACACTGCCATCATGTTCTCTGTATGCTTGAATATACTTTAAAAACAATATTTACAAGTTGCATTTAACAATCTGTAAAGAAACTGCTGTTTAAATGACGCAAACTGTGTTACATATTAGCGTCGATTTCGTCTCATCCTAACCATCACAAATGATGAACATTGAAAGTTTTAATTATCCAAATACTGTGCAATCCGTATATCGGTTTGCACAAAAAAAAAATGAAAATGAAAATAAAGTATGATTAACCATCTTGAAATAATGTTGTATGATCCACTCCTACCATTACTTCATGAAGCAAGTATGTAACCTCTGATCCTTAACACGCACAGTGCTTTTTTTGTAATAATTGATATTGTTATCGTTGTTGTTGTTGTTGTTTAAGAAATCAACAACTTACACTTTTTGTATAAATCCATGTAATGTTTAACAAAAATTTTTTTATTGCTTTTCATTTATTTTTTTTCATTTTATACTAAAAAAAATAACGAATTATTATACTTTTTGCTAAAACCTCACACTGTAATCTTACTTTGTACTGAACAATTTGTGTAGAATTGTTAAAATGTAATTTAAATAACCATTTACCAATGCATATTTCAAATGCGCTTTTGTTAAAAGGTGTCCGCATGCCATGTATTGTTTATGTGTATGTATATACGACTATAAATTTAAAACAATGGAGTTGAATAAATCTGTTTTGTTCTGTAAATGTAAATTCTATACACTCCATTAAGCTTCTCTAACAACTCTTTAATAATCCTAACTACTTACCAAAGTGTAACAAAATTATTTTACATCACAACATAGTGGTATGAGTGTATATTTAAGAAAATAAACAGTAACATTATACAATATTCGACATCATGCTCTCGTAACATTTTGTAAGTAGATAAATGTAACATATACATATACTATATTTGCCTGAAAAGGGTTTTTAATTATATATACTATGTCATGCTTTTTCTCCACGTTTTAAAATGTCTTAATAACTAAAGGAAAAGATGTATTACCCGTTTGACTACGTTTTACACATTAAAAAACGTGTCAGAGACATCAAGAAACATGTATAATACAAACAAATTCGTAGCAACTTCTAAAGCAACAATAAATCAAACATCAAAGTGAATGTTTAATACAGTAACTCATCAGTTTAAATTATTGTAGAAAGTACATTCGATATTAGCATCTAAATCGACGAAATCGCTCATTTTCCATCTTATGACAAATGTTTTAAACTCTTAATTCATTATTTTGTGCTTACACGATGTATAACATGGATTGCGATTTATATAATAATATTTAGCAATACACCTCTATAAAAAGTAAAATCTGATACAACATCTGTTTGTTTTTATTTGACTTATTTTCTTAATCAATATTCAACGTTCAGGACTGGATTATTAAGCCCAAAGTGTAATATAACAAAAATGTAAAAATAACAGAATCCAAAATCATTATCAGGAGAAATTGTTTTTAATTGAGTCGTATATTTATTTAACCCATTTATGCCTAGTGGACTCGCCCATCCTTCAAAATTGGATCAATTTATTTCCAAAATTAGGGATGTCTAGTATATCTATTTCTATATTTAGAATATTTCTAACAGAAAATCCTTTAAGCAAACAGCGCAGACCCTGATGAGACGCCGCATCATGTGGCGTCTCATCTGGGTCTACGCTGTTTGCCAAGGCTTTTTTCTAGACGCTAGGCATAAATGAGTTAATAAGGCACATTACCGTTTGCCTATACTATATAAACCAATACACAAAATACGACATTTAAATTTGAATAATGATTAAAGCTGAGGGCATCGCCTTTTAACGATATATTCCAAGTATTCTAAGTTAACATCGTGTGATTTGGATTGCTGAAAGCAATGTCGACATTACAACATGAGATAAATGAGTCTAGAAATTATTGAATGCTATCATATTTTATTCTAGAGAATATTGACACAACGTGCATTAACTATTATATAAATAGTATGCGTGTAAGTATAATCTTTCCCGCCGATGACTTTCTTGGAAAACTGAAATCAGAATAGGGCATATAGTACAATTAAATTTAAAATATATTTTTTTATTACGAAATACGTGATGTTATTTCAGTTTAACGCGTGTACATCGTTAATACATGATAAGACTTTCATAAAAAGAACAAAGTAAAAATCATCCTCCTGCTCCTCCTTCTCATCATCATCATCATCATCTTCAACATCAGCAGCAGCAACAGCATCAGCTCTATCCACACCATCATCAGCAGCATCATCATCATCATCAGCAGCAGGCATCATCATCTTCACCATCACCATTCACTCCCATTTAACACCCAAAATAAGAATTTAAGTTCTAGGATTATGCTTAAAGTATTCATTTATTATTGTTAAAATTGGAAATTATTTAATTTTTACCTGAATTTGGGGAATATTATAACAAGTATGTAATCATTTTAGACTCATTCAAGAATCTTGATAGTAGACTCATCCCTTCGAAGTTTCTTAAATAGTCCACAGATTAATTTTATTTACATTTCATGAAAAATTCCATTAATAATTTATCGATATTCTAGAATAAGCTCGAAGAATATAATTGAAGTATTAATAGACCTTAACTTCTCAAATTAGTCTACACTTATTATATAGTCTTGTTTCTAGAAGCGGCCATTTGACGTTTCTTAAATATTCTACAAACTTATTCTAGAAGTAGTAATTATTTGTATACTTATTCAAATAAAGAATTACGAACATTTAAATTTAAAATGGTAAGTAGTTTTTAAAAACGGTGTCTAATCTTCATTTGCTTAAATGTAAACTAGCTCTAACACGAAATATTGTGTATATGAATAATGATCTACAGGATCTACAGCGTAAATTCATACAATAATAATGAATGGAATTGTTTTGTAAAACGAAGTCAACTTTGATTCTTTAACCAAAAATAAAACTTAATGACATCACTGCATCATTTATAATGTGTGCAATAATAGTATTTAAAATATATACTTTTGGCATATATTGTATCCCCCTTTATATATTAACAACTTTATATACTGTGTAAATTGTCTCAGGGGAAACGCATCTTACAAACATGAAATTATCCCTGTATTCAACTAACTAGAACTCTCAATGACAATGGCACTTTGATTCCCGATGACTGGACAATTTTTGTCCAGATAAAACACACTCTTTTTAGTGAATCAAAAATGCAGAATTCGCTGTGAAATANGACATTGCAGCCAGTAGAGCGATTCAGGCCCTCATGGGCCTCTTGTTTTGTCGTATTTGTTATCCCGTATGTTATAGGGAGATGAATAATTGCATTAAAGAAATAATTTATCTTCTAGCGATGTCTAATTGTTTATGTTTTTCCTATATGCCTGAACTTGCAATAACAATGACTTCAATATGGACACTATATGTTCCTGTTGTACATTATGTTTTAGACAAACCCTACTCAGGGGCGGATCCAGGATTTCTGGTTAGGGGGCGAGATATTGAAAGATTTGCTGGGGGTCCAGTGTGCCGCTTGGACCCCTGGTGGGAGCAGGACAAAGCCCTGCTAGGGGGTCAAGGGAGGAAGGGGCGAAGCCCCCTTGTAAGCACCACGATTTTAGTGATTTTGAAGGCTTTGACAACCACTTCTCGAGCATGTCACGCCTTATGTACTTTCATCCAAGTACTTGTTATAATGCAAAAAGGTGCATTATTTATATGTTATACGGATGAACATAGCCGGAAGAAATGCTATAAAGAAGAACACACTGATGGTTATCAGGCTAGTGGCGAATACAGCAGGGAGGGGGAGAGCATGAACACAATTTTTGTACCTACAGCAAGATAATGACCAAGATGAAGACAAGATTTTAGTTAACTGATTCGTTATAGATATATCACTCAATTACACAGAGTATAATACATAGTCCGAAACTCTCTGACAGTCTCACAGTCAGCTTAAACTTGCTTTGATTTCATTTCAGTCTCACTTAACTGTCCAACAGTGGGTTTAGCAATAGCATCCTACGAGGGNATTTCAATCTCACTTAACTGTCCAACAGTGGGTTTAGCAATAGCATCCCATCCTAAGAGGGTATATTCTCGCATATATGTTTATAACCTCATTTGTATCTATGTCAATATCCTTATGTAGGATTTAAGTGGGAAATGTTGTGTAGGAAAAAGAAGAAAAATGAGTTTAAATAGGTTATTTAGATCTATTTAAGTCTGAAACATCAAATTAATTGACTTAACTTTGGCAATTTTAGGGGGGGGGCGTGCGCCGCGTCCTCCCCCCCCCCTTTATATCCGCCTATTCTACTTGTACTGATTAATGAAATTATTATAAAATTGTGAGATAGGGATTTAATATACATACACTATAATGCAATGGAAACAAGTATGTAAATATAGAGCGGACCATATAATTACCGACATTTCACAGATTTGACAGATGCAGGCCACGCCAACCCTAATTAAAACTCCCGGCCGAAACTATGTGCATCCGACAGGCAGTGCACGGGCGGTCAAATTGGCTGTGTGTCACGCCGACCCTAATTTACAGGCAGTGCACGGGCGGACAAATTGGCTGTGTGTCACGCCGACCCTAATTAAAACTCCCGGCCGAAACTATGTGCGTGCGACAGGCAGTGCACTGGCGATCNTATAGTGACATTTGTGGCAATCAGGAATAGTAATTTGCTCCGGACGGTCATTAGTTCGGACATTTTAATATGAGGTTTAAAAATCGAATATTCGAATATATTCGAAGTATGACAATCGAATATAACGACTATATTCGAATTATGACAATCGAATATTCGAATAACATTTCCAGTATTCTATCCAAACCCTAGAAATTACACATAATAATTACGCCAAATAGGCTGTGTGTCACGCCGACCCTAATTTAAACTCCCGGCCGAAACTATGTGCGTCCGACAGGCAGTGCACTGGCGGTCAACGTGCACTAGGTCGCTTCCGGGGGATAACTCTTGTTTGTCCGAAAGGGGCTCTTAAAGGTGCATACCCACTCAATAGAAATTACAAATAATACGCTAAATTGGCTGTGTTTCACGCCGACCCCAATTAAAACTCCCGGCCGAAACTATGTGCGTCCGACAAGCAGTACACGGGCGGTCAACGTGCACTAGGTCGCTTCCAGGGGATAACTCTTTTTTGTCCGAAAGGGGCCCTTAAAGGTGCATACCCACTCAATAGAAATTACACATAACACGCTCAATAGGCTGTGTATCACGCCGATCCTAATTAAAACTCCCGGCCGAAACTATGTGCGTCCGACAGGCAGTGCACGGGCGGTCAACGTGTACTAGGTCGCTTCCGGGGGATAACTCTTGTTTGTCCGAAAGAGGCCCTTAAAAGTGCATACCCACTCAATAGAAATTACACATAATACGCTAAATAGGCTGAGTGTCACGCCGACCCTTATTAAAACTCCCGACCGAAACTATGGGCGTCCGACAGGCAGTGCACGGGCGGTCAACGTGCACTAGGTCACGTCCGGGGGAAAACTCTTGTTTGTCCGAAAGGGGCCCTTAAAGGTGCATACCCACTCAATATAAATTACACATAATAATGACGCTAAATAGGCTGTGTGTCACGCCGACCTTTATTAAAACTCCCGGCCGAAACTATGTGCGTCCGTCAAGCAGTGCACGGGCGGTCAACGTACACTAGGTCGCTTTCTGGGGATAACTCTTGTTTGTCCGAAAGGGGCCATTAAAAGTGCATACCCACTCAATAGAAATTACACATAATAATTACTCTAAATAGGCTGTGTGTCACGCAGACCCCAATTAAAATTCCCGGTCGAAACTATGTGCGTCCAACAGGCAGTGCACGGGCGGTCAATGTGCACTAGGTCGCTTTCGGGAGATATCTCTTGTTTGTCCGAAAGGGGCCCTTAAAGGTGCATACCCACTCAATAGAAATTACTAATAATACGCTAAAAAGGCTGTGTGTCACGCCCACCATAATTAAAACTCCCGGCCCAAACTATATGCGTCCAGTAGGCAGTGCACGGGCGGTTAACGTGCAGTCGGTCGCTTCCGGGGGAAAACTCTTGTTTGTCCGAAAGAAGCCCTTAAAGGTGCATACCGACTCAATAGAAATTACACATAATAATTGCGCTAAATAGGATGTGTGTCACGCCGATCCTAATTGACGATCCCTGCCAAAACTATGTGCGTCCGACAGGCAGTGCACTGGTGGTTAACGTGCACTAGGTCGCTTCCGAGGGATAACTCTTGTTCGTCCGAAAGGGGCCCTTAAGGGTGCATACCCACTCAATAGAAATTACACATAATACGCTAAATAGGCTGTGTGTCACGCCGACCCTAATTAAAACTCCCTGCCAAAACTATCTGCGTCCGACAGGCAGTGCACTGGCGGTCAACGTGCACTAGGTCGCTTCCGGGGGATAACTCTTGTTTGTCCGAAAGGGGCTCTCAAAGGTGCATACCCACTCAATAGAAATTACACATAATACGCTAAATAGGCTGTGTGTCACGCCCACCATAATTAAAACTCCCGGCTCAAACTATATGCGTCCAGTAGGCAGTGCACGGGCGGTTAACGTTCACTAGGTCGCTTCCGAGGGAAAACTCTTGTTTGTCCGAAAGGGGCCCTTAAAAGTACATAAACACTCAATAGAAATTACACATAATAATTGCGCTAAATAGGATGTGTGTCACGACGATCCTAATTGACGATCCCTGCCAAAACTATGTGCATCCGACAGGCAGTGCACTGGTGGTTAACGTGCACTAGGTCGCTTCCGGGGGATAACTCTTGTTTGTCCGAAAGGGACCCTTAAGTGTGCATACCCACTCAATAGAAATTACACATAATACGCTAAATAGGCTGTGTGTCACGCCGACCCTAATTAAAACTCCCGGCCAAAACTATCTGCGTCCGACGGGCAAGGCACGGAGGGGGGGGGCAACGTGCACTAGGTCGCTTTCGGGGGATAATTCTTGTTTGTTAGAAAAAGGCCCTTAAAGGTGCATACCCACTCAATAGAAATTACACAATATAAATTACGCTTAATAGGCTGTGTGTCACGCCGACCCTAATTAAAACTCCCAGCCGAAACTATGTGCGTTCGACAGGCAGTGCACAGGCGGTTAACGTGCACTAGGATGCTTCTGGGGGATAACTCTTTTTTGTCCGAAAGGGGCCCTTAAATGTGCATACCCACTCAATAGAAATTACACATAATACGCTAAATAGGCTGTGTGTCACGCCGACCCTAATTAAAACTCCCGGCCGAAACTATATGCGTCCGACAGGCAGAGCACGGGCGGTAAACGTGCATTAGGTCGCTTCCGGCGAATAACTATTGTTTGTCCGAAAGGGGCCCTTAAATGTGCATAACTGCTTAATAGAAATTACTCATAATAATTAAGCTAAATAGGCTGTGTGTCACCCCAACCCTTATTAAAACTCCCGGCCGAAACTATATGCGTCACACAGGAAGTGCAAGGGCGGTCAACGTGCAATAGGTCGCTTTCGGGAGATAACGCTTGTTTGTCCAAAAGGGGCCCTTAAATGTGCATACCCACTCAATAGAAATTACACATAATACGCTAGATAGGCTGTGTGTCATGCCGACCCTTATTAAAACTCCCGGCTGAAACTATGTGCGTCCGACAAGCAGTACACGGGCGGTTAACGTGCACTAGGTCGCTTCCGCGGGATAACTTTTGTTTGTCCGAAAGGGGCCCTTAAAAGTGCATACCCACTCAATAGAAATTACACATAATACGCTAAATATGCTGTGTATCACGCCGACCCTAATTAAATCTCCCGGCCGAAACGTTGTGCGTCCGACCGGCAATGCACGGGCGGTCAGTGTGCACTTGGTCGCTTCCGAGGGATAACTCTTGTTTTTCCGAAAGAGGCCCTTAAAGGTGCATACCCACTCAATAGAAATTACACATAATAATTACGCTAAATAGGCTGTATGTCACGTCGACCATAATTTAAACTTCCGGCCGAAACTATGTGCTTCCGACAGGCAGTGCACGGGCGGTCAAGGTGCACTAGGTCGCTTTCAGGGGATAACTCTTGTTTGTTCGAAAAGGGCCCTTAAAGGTGCATACCCACTCAATAGAAACTATACATAATACGCTGAATAGGCTGTATGTCACGCCGACCCTAATTAAAACTCCCGGCCGAAACTATGTGCGTCCGACAGGCAGTGCACGGGCGGTCAACGTGCAATAGGTCGCTTCCGAGGGATAACGATTGTTTGTCCGAAAGGGGCCCTTAAATTTGAATACCCATTCAATAGAAATTACACATAATACGCTAAATAGGCCGTGTGTCGAGCCGACCCTAATAAAAACTCCCGGCCGAAACTATATGCGTCCGACTGGCAGTGCACGGGCGGTTAACGTGCATTAGATCGCGTCCGGGTGTTAACTCTTTTTTGTCCGAAAGGGGCCCTTAAAAATGCATATCCACTCAATAGAAATTACTCATAATAAAAACGCTAAATAGGCTGTGTGTCACGCCGACCCTAATTAAAACGTCCGGTCCAAACTATGTGCGTCCGGTAGGCAGTACAAAGGCAATTAACGTGCACTAGGTCGCTTTCGCGGGATAACTCTTGTTTGTCTCAAAGGGGCCCTTAAAAGTGCATACTCACTCTATAGAAATTACACATACTAAGAACGCTAAATAGGCGGTGTGTCACACCGATCCTAATTAAAACTCCCGGCAAAAACTATTTGCGTCCGACAGGCAGTGCATGGGCAGTCAACGTGCACTTGGTCACTTCTGGGGGATAACTCTTGTTTGTCCGAAAGGGGCCCTTAAATGTGAATACCCACTCAATAGAAATTACACATAATACGCTAAAAAGGCTGTGTGTCACGCCGACCCTAATTAAAACTCCCGGCCGAAACTATATGCGTCCGACAGGAGTGCACGGGCGGTTAACGTGCACTAGGTCGCGTTCGGGTGTTAACTCTTTTTTGTCCGAAAGGGGCCCTTAAAGATGCATACCCACTCAAGAGAAATTACTCATATTAAATACGCTAAATAGGCTGTGTGTCACGCCGACCCTAATTAAAACTTCCGGTCCAAACTATGTGCGTCCGGTAGGCAGTACACGGGCGATAAACGTGCACTAGGTCGCTTCCGCGGGATAACTCTTGTTTTTCCCAAAGGGGCACTTAAAGGTGCATACTCACTCTATAGAAATTACACATACTAAGAACGCTAAATAGGCGGTGTGTCACGCCGACCTTAATTAAAACTCCCGGCCGAAACTATATGCGTCCGACAAGCAGTGCACGGGCGGTCAACGTGCACTAGGTCGCTTTCGGGGGATAACTCTTGTTTGTCCGAAAGGGGCTCTTAAACATGCATACCCACTCAATAGAAATTACACATAGTACGCTAAATAGGCTGTGTGTCACGCGGACCATAATTAAAACTCCCGGCCCAAACTATGTGCGTCCGACAAGCAGTGCGTGGGCGGTCAACGTGCACTAGGTCGTTTCCGGGGGATAACTCTTTTTTGTCCGAAAGAGGCCCTTAAAAGTGCATACCCACTCAAAAGAAATTACACATAATAATTACGCTAAATAGGCTGTGTGTCACGCCGATCCTAATTAAAACTCCCGGCCAAAACTATGTGCGTCCGACAGGCAGTGCACGGGCGGTCAACGTGCACTAGGTCGCTTCCGGGGGATAACTCTTGTTTGTCCGAAAGGGGCCCTTAAAGGTGCATACCCACTCAATAGAAATTACACATAATACGCTACATAGGCTGTGTGTCACGCCGACCCTAATTAAAACTCCCGGCCGAAACTATGTGCGTCCGACAGGCAGTGCACGGGCGGTCAACGTGCACTAGGTCGCTTCCGGGGGATAACTCTTGTTTGTCCGAAAGGGGCCCTTAAATGTGCATACCCACTCAATAGAAATTACACATAATAATTACGCTAAATAGGCTGTGTGTCACGCAGACCCTAATTAAAACTCCCGGCCGAAACTATGTGCGTCCGACAGGCAATGCACGGGCGGTCAACGTGCACTAGGTCGCTTCCGGGGGATAACTCTTGTTTGTCCGAAAGGGGCCCTTAAACGTTCATATCCACTCAATAGAAATTACACATAATACGCTAAATAGGCTGTGTGTCACGCCGACCCTAATTAAAACTCTCGGTCGAAACTATTTGCGTCCGACAAGCAGTGCACGGGCGGTGAACGTGCATTAGGTCGCTTCCGGGGGATAACTCTTGTTTGTCCGAAAAGGGCCCTTAAAGGTGCATACCCACTCGATAGAAATTACATATAATACGCGAAATTGGCTGTGTGCTTCGCCGACCCTCATTAAAACTCCCGGCCGAAACTATGTGCGTCCGACAGGCAATGCACGGGCGGTCAACGTGCAATAGGTCGCTTCCGGGGGATAACTCTTGTTTGTCCGAAAGGGGCCCTTAAAAGTGCATACCCACTCAATAGAAATTACACATAAAACGCCAAAAAGGCTGTGTGTAACGCCGACCCTAATTAAAACTCCCGGCCGAAACTATGTTCGTCCGACAGGCAGTGCACGGGCGGTCAACGTGCACCAGGTCGCTTTCGGGGGATAACTCTTGTTTGTCCGAAAGGGGCCCTTCAAAGTGCATACCCACTCAATGGAAATTACACATTACACAACAGGCTTAACTGGCTACTAAATAGGTTCAATAGGGCGTATGCTTCTGCCCATTTAATATTCTTATTAAAAATGCTAAACATGTTCAAATGGCTGCTTTATATGCTAATAATGGCTTAAGGATATATATTTTAACTTACGTAGTAAACTTGCTTAATAGGCTAAATAGGCTAAATCGGCTAAAAAGAATGCATGCTACTAAATTTGCTTAATAGGATAAAAGAAATGTAAAATATGCTAAATATGAATGTACTAAACTTGCTAAATGGGCTTAATAGGCTTAATAGGCTGTAACATAGGCTAAATAGGCTAAATAGGATGTATGTTGCAACCTATTTACTAGAGTTGCTAAATAGGCTATATAGACTGCAAAGGCTGTTAAATAGGCTAAATAGGCTAATTAGGATGTATATTTCAACCTATTCACTAAACTTGCTAAATAGGCTAAATAGGCTGCAAAGGCTGTTAAATAAGCTCAATAGGCAAAATAGGATGTATGTTTTAACCTATGTACTAAATAGGCTAAATAGGCTAACTTCACACCCGTGATGAAGTTCGTTACACCGAAAACATCCACGATATCCGTCCATATCTATATATAATGCCAACTGACTAGTAGATACTTGGTAGATTGCATCGAAAGCCTCATGCTTATTGAAACGCTCTCGAGTCCGTTTCCTGGACCTAGAGCCAGGACTTGATGTCTTTTGGGAGATTCGAAGAACGCTCCTACTTTGGGGATCTAACCCGTAACCTCCTGGTCGCTTGGCGGACATCATATCCATTACGCCACGGCGACCTAGTAAATACTTGCCACACTTTTATTTAGTTCGTAATAAATGGGCTTGAAATTAAAGAAATAACGTATATCAAATGCTCATATCTTGTGATCACTTTCTGCAAACCATTTGATAAGAAACCCAGGGCAAACCGAGGAGTGGTTTGATATATATCTGTAAGCTGGTAAGTTGATTACTGCATTACATCGTTATCTTAGAATACCATAACCATGTATAATGATATAGAGGATATTTGTTGGATTCGGTGGAATATCGATTTTATTTCACGAGTAATCATAGAAAATAATATTTTCACGAGTGGCGCAGCCACGAGTGAAAATATATTGTTTCTATGATCAAGAGTGAATTAAAATCGATATTCCAACGAATCCAACACATTTTCTGTTTATTTCATGTTTTTTTTACCGTTTATTTAAATTGTAAAGAGTTTAACTGGAGAATTTCGCTGGAATAATGACGTCATTTCGTCCAAAAAATGACGTCATTTCGAAAAAAAAAACAGTTTTAAATACCAGTTTTAAATACCAGTATTATTTCACTGATATTTCTCTATAAACCACCGGAAAGCATATAATAAATACATTTATATGCAAGGACGTTGCAGTTTGCAAAATTGCTACCATAGACTGAACCTTTTACTAGTTTACTTATTTAGAAAGGAGCAAATTCGCTTATACAATTTCTCATATCGAAATGGTCGTTGGTTTCTATGATAACAAACTATGCCATACAATTCCAGAATGGCATAGAACTCGGGCATAGGTTTTTGCCTAGATTTTTTGCACAAAAAGTTGTTTGTAAGGCTTCTTGTGGGTCATTGGTTATTTGATATACTGCATTTCTTTTTTCTATATGACATACCGTAAGACTCCGCATTCTGTGAAACCATTGTATTTGCAGGACACAAATTTAATATTCCAACGAACTCTTATGTAAAATGTTAAAAATGTTAATAATAAATTCTCGATTGCCTGGACGACATTACTACCTTACGTAATCCACGCACAAATCCTGCGTTTTTTTTCGCAAACCAGTCAAAGCCGTATATTACACAAATTTAAGTTCAACGTTAACTTAGCTGAAGCTTGACACCATTAATGCAGTAAGGCTATATCGATACGGTTATTTTCGTTTAGGCAGAATAGTACGATGTATCGCTTTTTGTTAACAACTTTAATGCCCATTGGTTGTAGTATGTTCTTCAGTGATGCTGCATTTGGGCAAGCAATTAAACAGTTCTTTTCTACGTCAATAAACAGTGATATATCTGTTGATCCAACTGGTTCCGATTGCAATGGCAATGTTCGTATGTTAGCTACCAACATATTTTGGTTAACAAAAAAACATACAATTTAAGCTATTGAGAGGACACGGTTTTTCTAGTTTTAGAAACAGCGACCTTGATCTTGTATCAACTAGCCACAATTGGAGTCCAAAGATAGGTATATCTAATGCCCCCTAAACGCATTCTTTCAGCGTATCATTTTCACCCGAACTTAAACATAAGTTTTTGTTTGTTATCTAATTTTCTCTTTTCAGTCACCTTGACATTGATCTTTATCCGCAACACACATCAATCAAAACCGAGATCTGTTATGAGGCGATACATGATACCCATTAAACACATGTACTGTCTTTACTATGGTTATATTGTGTTAAACCGGTGTTACCTTAAAAGACTTGGTTGATGCCAGACTGTATTCTTAACTACTATATAATTAAGTAATGATCGGGTCCCAGAGAAGCACAGTTGTTGATTGCGATTGCGATGGGGAAAAGGCTACTAGATTACAATAACGCAACAAGTCATTTGGTTCCACTAAAATTGCCAAACAAAATAGGATAGGTTAGTTGGATAACGTTGTTTAGAAATATGTTTTACGATTTAAAAAAAATAAGAATATGTTGTTGTTCTTTTCAAAAAAAGCTGTGTTTGCTTTGGTACAGATGTTATTGTACTCCCACGTGTAATAGTCTGGCTAACGCAATATATTGCTTTATGAAAATGAACAATTCAGTGCAAGATTCAATTATTTTATTGAATTTAACAAACGTTATCGGAAACTAAACCTTGGATAGCAAACACAAAGTTTACAGACGAAACAGAAAATAAGTGTCGGTGAGGTTGGTGAAAAACTTGTTCATGCCTATTACAATTGTTGTTTTATGCCATAAGGGCGAAGAGAATTGACTTCAAATCAATACCTAACAAACGATTCGGATTCTCATTCGTGTCCTTAAAATTTAACAAAAAGACACAAGATATATATGGGCTATACTTTCGATCACCGACTAATCCCTATTTAGGCCTGCAAATGACATTTCCAATTGTGTGTTTGCATTTCTTAGAGATACATATCGCCCATCAACGTACAAAGAGTGTTTTCATAGCTTCATATTCAAAAGAAAAATAGCTGTATTCCAAATTTTCATCCTTCACAGGCTTTTGTTCAAACAGATTTATTAAAGTTTGGGTATTTTAAGTCTTGAAATGTAAGGCATTATTTGTATTGTTTTCACGTTGCAGAACATTATTCGATTATTAAGTTCTTTAATTGTCGTCATAAAACTGATACCGAAACTAATCTACCCCTGATCCTGATGTTTAAGCTGAAACGATATCTAAATTAGAGCTCTGTGAAAAATCGTTGCCGGGTTTTTACTATCTTGTATCTTGTATTCATTTAACAATACGTTTAATTGACGTTCTATTAAAGGTAGTGTATACGTTTGAACTTCGTGTTCATGTAAAGTGTGGTTTAGCTGTTTGCTTAGTGGTGTATTAATCGTTGGCTGTTTAAAAAGTTGGAAAACCATAACGTGAAATATGAGTACAAACGTCGAATGTGTACCCTTTGTATTGCGCTACGTTCTGTTTTAAATATCAAACTGTATATATTTTCATGTTCATACTAATAGTACTTTACTCTTGACCATATATATCACATGCATAGCACATTAATGTTAATTTACGCAAACAATGTTTGCATTTGTATTACCCTTATGGTATGTGTGTGTATTAGTTCATTTGCGCCTATGGTGTTTTCAAGATTCTTCGGATATTAATCTCTGGAACAGTTCAAATGGCGGGCATATAGACCAATTTCGTTTTGAAAATAACTGTTTCTTCGGACACACCACCATAAATAAAATGTCAATTACATCCGTCTCTAACCCAATATTTGAAACCTATGATATATGATTTGATAGTTTTTCTTAACGATTTCACCAACATATCATTGAAACCAGATACAGATATGCATGAAAAGAGGGAATGGGCATAATTTAACTTCCGTATATTAATTTGAAAAAAAGCGTCGATATACCCCTTTTATTACTATAATTTTCGAACACCTTTTATATAATAATGAAATAGAATACCTTTGCATAAAACGTTTGCCAATCCTTTGGCGCCTTACGCTTTTTTTTCTGTTTGAACATTTTGTTAAGGCTCACATATTCATTTTTGTTCGGTTTCGTTGAATCTGACAGTTTTAGTAGAAATTACGGAATGAACCGGATGTTTCCGGTGTTTTTTTGTTAGTTGTAAAACGTATATGACTTAAACATGTATCTCACACATTGGTGTCAACATTTCTTGAGACAATCAAATGCGTTTGTTGAAAACAATACTCGAGACAATACAATGCGATATTATCTATAAAGCCCCATCGCGGATGTTATTATATCGGGTCAGATGATTACCGTTTCGCAGCGTTAATATAAATGTTTTACATTCAGGACGGCACGTTTTTGTAGGTAAGAAACGATTGTAAAAGTTTTTTGTTTGTTGAATTTATAGCGTTTATTCACCTCCGTACATTACAAATTGTATCGTTAGGTTACATGTTATTTTGTTAGTATACATTTGAGTTTTTTAACATTCAGCAAGGTTGATATAATTGAGGTAAATAAAACCCATGTATTTCATTATACAGACACAATCATGCAGTTCACACAAACTACAGCGAACAACACACGCAATTGTATGTAAAAATCGTGTTATTCTGTGTGAAGAAAATGTGTATTGGCTATACACTTAATACATTGTTGCTGATTGAAATGCACAATTTATCAACCAAATATTATGTTTCACAATAAAGGTATTTAAACTTAAAGGGTTATTTGTTATAAATAATCACCACAAAATCTTAACGGCGGTTTATAAAGTGTACACTCGATTAAACCAACGTGCTTTAACAGTAACACTTTAAGGGACCTTTTCACAGAGTTTGGCATGTTTTGAAGTTAAATGTCATTAAATGCTTTAAATTGATAAATGTAAACATCGGAACTAAAGAGTTCCAGTATAAAACTAAAATAACATTAAAGAAAAAAAACAATTAATCCACACCTGGGCTCGAACCACTGACCCTTGGAGTAAAAGACCAGCGCTTAGACCACTCGGCCCGTGCTGACATGAAGCTGCACGCATTTTATTCCTAATATACGCAATCCTCGCAATGCCACAAAATATAGCGTTAACAAAAGAACTTTCCAAATTATACAATCATTTCGCGTTGCAACGCTTTATAATTTTTCTATTCGAAAGATGCATATAATGGATATTTTAGAGCATGGTTAATGTTCGGTATTACTATGTTCAATCAAAAACATAACAACAACGAACATTTGCAAATCTGAAACAACTTGTTTTTCAATTTTGTCATTTTATGAAAAAGTGAAAATGTCACTTTGAGTTAACTTGTACTAGCGGTCAACAGAGCAGATCGTCATTTAACGAGCGCAATGCAGTGGAAATAATCGTTCGCTACTTGTATAGTTACTCTCCGATTTCAAGATTTATAAAACAGGAAGTATTTTGAACGGCTGTCACAGCACACAATTAAATGATATTATAAGCCAGCATGTGCTCTTTGAGGATGTCTCGATTAGACAAAACTGGGCTGTTGGTGACATTATTTGGATTTATCAGTGTCATATTAGTGGAACATATTGCTGATGGTAAGTAAATAACTTACTGTTCATATATACGATATTAACAGGGCGGTTTTCAAATATATGTTATTCACTGTATCATAGTCCTGTTTTCTTCATCGAAACTCGGTAACATTAATTCAATTTTTCTTTATATTACATAAGTTTTAACAAGAAGAAAAGGCACATTTAAGCTGTGTAAAGTCGTGAGAAAAAAATGTAACAGCAGCCGAACGTTCACGTGAATTTTTGTTTACATGTTGCTTCTCGACAAAAAAACAGTGCAGTACAGTAAAACATTTTTTCGTGGTGGAATTGTCGTAGAATCGAAATAATCGACGGGTAGCCGTTGGTTATTGCGGTATCGATTATTTCTTAAATAGAAGATGTGCACTTTTATATGTCATTTAACTGTGTGTTTTTCGAAAAAAAGTGTTCTGACAAGTCGAACATGACATTTAAAAGGATAATCATTGACCTTTATAATGATACAGAATCCAGTGAGCGTTGCAAAACTAGATTTAAGCAATTCTTACAGAAGTTCCAAACCAAATTGCAGCTTGTTAAGCTATTGTTCGCATCTTAATAGTGAAAATACTTAAACATGCTTTAAACACATTAAAACGCATGATCGTTTATCAGTCAATTAGAAAACCGATTTGTTATGTCCCCCAGTCTATACTGGGGGACATATTGTTTTTGCCCTGTCTGTTTGTTTGTTGGTTTGTTTGCACAAACTTTAACATTGGCCATAACTTTTGCATACATGTGTATCTCATGGAGCTGCACATTTTGAGTGGTGAAAGGTCAAGGTCAAGGTCATCCTTCAAGGTCAAAGATCAAATATAAGGGTCGAAATCATAACTTGCAATATTGAAGATAGCAACTTAATATTTTTACTGAAGAACAATACAGGGAACATATATGTTTGAATAGGTCCCTGAACAATAAAAGGATGCGAAGCAATTTTATCTAATATATTTGAAGATTTAAATAGTTTCTGTTATCGATATTATCATCACATAATAGTTCGTATTTTTTAAATAAATATTTTTATCAGTTATTTGGTGATTAAAATAAACAAGGTTCGTGTGCATTTTGTAAAGAGTCATAAAACTCAGCATGAACTGATTTCCTAGATTGTCATTTTAAATGTTATCAGAAGGTGACGCATGGTATCTTATCTTAATAATTGTATCAACACATGTGCAGACATGTGGTGTAACAGACATACCAATTAACACTTTTAAACCACCCTTGGGACATCGCCTTCCACTGAGGGAAAGTTTTCGTGACTCTACCGCAGATGTTTTTTCAAATTGTGGCGGCGCTTTCAATTTTGCCACACAGGATAATATTATAACATGAAACACCAACAAACTTTTCACCTTTTATTTAACATCTTATAATCCCGTGATTCAATTTAATCCAAGCGCACCCAATGAAGTACAAAACGCAGTATATATACGAAACAATGCAGTCATGTGACGCATACGACTCATATAAGCTCGTGCATCACATGAATACATGTCACACCGCCAAACTATAGATTTGCACCTCATATACACAGCTTTGCACCTCATTATGAATAATTTCAATTTATTAACAATTTCAGTAAAACATAACTATTACGTGAAATTCACGACACTCCCACCAGGGCGAGAACAGAAAGTTCACATAAACAGAAAGAACTAATGTAGGAAATAGTATAGACATTTTCATATATTGGTCATGTATTTCTAAAAATACCTTTAAAGCAAAGTGGATTACTCTATAAAGCATTAAATTATTATTTAAATCACCGTGTAATAACAATAAATTTAGACGACTCTAACAACAAGTTACAACACAGCAACAAATTTAACAAGACAACATTTTTAACAATACATAAACACTTTAATTTGTGTTATAATTTCCTTGTCTAGTGTGTCAAAAAAAATGTAACGGAACAAATAACTATTAGATATTTACAACTTTATGTCATATGAATCGAATTTATTCCAAACACTTATACTAAATGTATTCAAGTGAATTAACTGTAATTTACTCTGTCAACATTACAAATTATCACACATTGTTTTATACCGAGAAAGCTGTACACACGTTTATACATGTAATTATACTGTCAGGTTGAAGTACAATAAAACTTCGTTACAACAAATTTTATTGATTTCCCTGTTTGTATAATTCTGCAATATTTTGCGAAGCTCTATATGCCGCTTTGCGTTTCGGACGTGCCACATTTTCAGACGTAACACATTCATCATGTACATTACTTCTGGCACATGTTTCTTCTCTGTTGTCCGACGTCTCAATCGGAAATAACAGATTCAATGGTCGTTTCAGAACTCGACCTGAAGATAACTTTACCTCTGCAGATCGAACTTTGTCATCACTACTCACATTTAGTCTAGTCACTCTAGCGATTTTCCAGCAACTTCTTGGCAGGTCATCCTTCACAAGAGTAACGTCCCCTACACTGGGCACACTATCCGACTGAATTCGTCCAGTTTTTCGTTTTGTTTGAAGTCTCTCTCTTAAGCTTAAGAGATATTCATCCTTCC
>VMBQ01007398.1:4729-45326 GCA_007657795.1 Dreissena rostriformis | reverse complement strand
CTGTCTACAGACGACTGCGGTTTTTACATCGTCCGTGTTGACATGTTTAAATCCTCATAGGCTGTTTGGAGTCGATCGAATGTTTGTAATATGAGGGACACTTGAATGCCACTTCAATAGAATATTAAATATTCGATTAACGGGCGGTTGGGCAAGTTGGTCACATGATGGTATTGTTTAGTTAAGTATGTGCTTCAGACATAAATAACTTGCAATTGAAAGCATACCATTATGAATACCAGCCGTTTTAAATCTTCCTTATTAAGGAGAACACTAACATCTCTCATGAAGAGGTTGAAGTGTGCAGGCACGACGCTTCATTGGAACACTTTAACAAAATCTATACATTTGAACTTACAACCCCGGATGTGTCGTCACATAAAATAATCATATTGATTATAATACCATATATGGTATATGGGCGATCCACTGCCGGCTTAATCACATATATTGTTATATTCTATAAATAGGTGTTAGGCGATGGGCACGTGATTACTTTATATACTCAATATTTTGTCGGTTTCAAGCATAATAAAATGTTTCATATTATGCTGCATACAGCATAGTGTTTCATAGCCTAAAACACGTCATGTGTTAACTCAACAAATAATTTTTTCGTATTAACACCGAGGGTTCCAAAACGAAACTCTGTGTGTTTTTAACACGTTACACGTAGGATTAAAAGTGATACATGCCTTGCTGCAACAACAATTCGTGTCATTGCGGCAACCGATATTTCAGTCAAGTAGTAAAGAAGACGCATCTTAACGTGATCATCTTGCCATCACATGTGCCGGCATGTGGTATCACAAGGAATACCAATACTCGCTCTTAAACCAAAATGGGGACATCTCCCTTGAAGAGAATGCGTTTGCGCTTCTTTCGCAGATGTGAATTCAAATGGGTAATTCTCTCTAATAGTATTTATCCGTAATAAGTGAAAGCAGAATAAATCTATGTGTTTTCTGTTTACAGTTCAATCTAAAAAAATCACAATTAGGAAAATTTATTAAACAAATTGATCAGTTTAGGAAATAAACAGAACATCGCCGGAACAGTGAAATATCAATTCATCAATTTTATTACAACCTATCGTGTTTTATATTAATTTTAAATTGATACTTGATTAAGAAACATAATTAAAATTACCGTTTATGGCAAATACAGATATGAACTGATCAATAAAAAAGTAAACCAAGGCATGACATTTTTCAAATTTTCCCTACTGAATATTTTCTGTACTAGTTCATTTAAAATGCCAAAATTTATTTTCGGCTATAGCTTTTTATATTACCTCTTAATATTCACACATGAAATGTTGGATATGTTCTTTTCAATAAGAAAATCTGCATCGGTAATGAATATCACCGAGACTGTTCACGTTAAAATCAAAAAGTTTTTTAGACTTGTACATTTTTATATTACATTTAAAATGAAAGGTACATCAGAAGCATTTATATACTTTTGAAAAGCCTAACTCAGCCTTTAATTTCTCAACGTATTATTATTGAATACCCGCAAAAATATTAAAGTTTAAAGAATAAAGTTATTGACAATAGATTTTGATATCACCTATATAATTATCCTTTATTCATTATTTCCAAACAGAAATAATCAAGTTTAAGCCAATTGATGGCGTTCTTGTAAAAACGCTAAATCGGCCTTAATTACGTATTATTACTTAATATTGGTTCAGAGACTCATATTTTTTTTCAAATCTATTATGTTTTATTTTAAAATCACGTTTTATTTATCAACGCTACTATAAATATGGAAACATGTTTTCATGTTTCAAATGTTTTCAGTTCTGTTGTGCGAAACTATGAAATGTTGTGAATTGGAATCAAGCGGTCAGACACGCTGCCGTAGCGCATGCTAACGCCAGATAAAGGCCCGGTCACACCGCCAGAACTTTCCTTGAGCGTTCCTGGAGCGGTGAAAAACAATCATCACCGCTTGCTACCGTTCACGACCGTTCACGACCGTTAAACTGAAGTTGGCCCCCGTTAAGGCAACGCCGTATACGCTCGGTCACCGCTGATGGTTCCTCCAACCGCTCAGAAAGTTTTGAGCTGCACAAAATATTGCGAGCGGTGAGGAGCTGGCAATTTTCCGCTCCGACAAAGTTCACCACCGTTCCACCAACGCTCAGTCAAAGTTTGGCACCGCTAGACGCAAGTTCGTGGACGTTTGGGTCCGCAAGGCCAACGCAGAAATCTTGAATACTGGACAACCGCTGCTTCGCCAGTTTTGCCCGGGCGGTGATTAAACGTTGCACAAACTTTGGTGGAGCGGTTGTAAGCGTTTTTCGAACGGACACGGAATTGCTGGAACGGTGTCGGGCGTTGAAGTAGCGATCCATTGCAGTGATAAACTTTGGGTTGGCGTTGGTATTGAGGTGTTGGAGCGGGACCAGAATTTGGCTATAAATACGGGGAGAAATGAGTCAGGAGTCCATTTTAAATCGAGCTACCGTTGAGTGCAGACCTCATTTTAATTTGCTCAGTTACAGTAAAAGTGTTCTACCATGGATGCTGTGAGACTTGTTGTGATTGGTGCACTAGTCCAGCAGCAGAATCAGAACCTCCTCAGATAACAACAAGCTGTTGACAGAAGGAGAAGAGAGAGAAGAAGGAGAGACAGAGTTGTGTGGGTCAGACAGTGGATACTGAGAAGGCCTGAACATGGACTGTATCACAAGCTGATGGTGGAGCTGAGGAATGAGGATCCACGAGCCTTCCATCACTTTATGAGGATGCCACCAGCCATGTTTGATGAAGTTGTANTGTAAAAATACTTATATGTTTAAAACAAATCATGTTACCTATAGAAAACTCTCACGAATGAGCGGGCTCTCCACTAGATCCCATTAAACATGGTGAACTATTTAAAAATACATCCTTAAAAAGGTTAACTGGGTCGCGCTTTATTCTCCCAACACAGGTCTTAAAACGTCACGTAGTATAGGCCACCGTGTAAAAAGACATTTCATTTTCTCGTATTTCATACAAATACTTTGACAATTAATAACGAATATCTTCATTGTTCTGCAAGGATGTGACAAGTATGCACTTTCCTCAACGCAGTAAATTATATCCCGCAGTATTCCAGTGTCAGTTCTCGGTGAGAATATTGTGTTTAACCTATTTTATAACAGATATGTATGTATTGAAATATAATGAATGTCGAAAGTATTTGTTTCAGAATCAAATGGATATAAAAATTATAAATGTCGACGACTGCAGTTGGGGACGTGTTTGACTGAAAAGATGTTCTTCCAAGTTGTGGTAAATAAACGCATTGCGAAGATGAATGCGTGATTTTATCGACACGATTCATAAGACGGAGTATAATGTGATACGTGTCATTTCTTTGTTAAGATAATAAAAGCATGTTCGGACCAAAAGTAATCGCATTATGTTTTCACCCAACGTGTGTAGGTTGAAAACAGTCTGGTGGCATAGATAAAATTGAGCTTAAATCCTGATTTAACGGACTCAATAATGTTTACTGTTGAACAAAACTGCAAATTATTTAATGTCAGTGTCAAATTATGTTATAATGTTAAGGCCCGGTCACACCGCCAGAACTTTGCTTGAGCGTTCCTGGAGCGGTGAAAAACAATCATCACCGCTCGCTACCGTTCACGACCGTTCACGACCGTTAAACAGAAGTTGGCCCCCGTTAAGGCAACGCCGTATACGCTCGGTCACCGCTGATGGTTCCTCCTACCGCTCAGAACGTTTTGAGCTGCACAAAATATTGAGAGCGGTTAGGAGCGGGCAATTTTCCGCTCCGACAAAGTTCACCACCGTTCCACAAACGCTCAGTCAAAGTTTGGCACCGCTAGACGCAAGTCCGTGGACATTTGGGTCGCAAGGCCAACGCAGAAATCTTGAATGCTGGACAACCGCTGCTTCGCCAGCTTTGCCCGGGCGGTGATTAAAAGTTGCACAAACTTTGGTGGAGCGGTTGTAAGCGTTTTTCGAACGGACACGGAATTTGCTGGAACGGTGTCGGGCGTTGAAGTAGCGATCCATGGCAGTGATGAACTTTGGTTTGGCGTTGGTATTGAGGTGTTGGAGCGGGACCAGAATTTGGCCATAAATACGGGGAGAAATGAGTCAGGAGTCCATTTTAAATCGAGCTACCGTTGAATGCAGACCTCATTTGTATTTGCTCAGTTACAGTTAAAGTGTTCTACCATGGATGCTGTGAAACTTGTTGTGATTGGTGCACTAGTCCAGCAGCAGAATCAGAACCTCCTCAGATTGCAACAAGCTGTTGACAGAAGGAGAAGAGAGAGAAGAAGGAGAGACAGAGTTGTGTGGGTCAGACAGTGGATACTGAGAAGGCCTGAACATGGACTGTATCACATGCTGATGGTGGAGCTGACGAATGAGGATCCACGAGCCTTCCATCACTTTTTGAGGATGCCACCAGCCATGTTTGATGAAGTTGTACAGAGGCTGACCCCCCGATTGACCAAACAAGACTCCAATTACCGACCAAGCCTGGAACCTGGTATCAAAGTGGCAATCACCCTACGGCACCTCACCTACAGAAACATGCAATACGCCTGGAGGGTTCCCCACAACACCATCAGTGTGGTAGTTAGAGAAGTGCTAAAGGCCATCATTGAGGAGTACACAGATAAATTGTTGTTTTGCCCAACGACTGAACAAGGATTGAGAGACCTGGCTGACAAATGGTACCAGAGATGGAGCTTTCCCCACACAGTTGGTGCCATTGATGGCAAGCACGTAGCCTGTAAAGCTCCTCCTAACTCTGGCTCAGAATTATACAACTACAAAGGCTTTTACAGCGTGATCTTGTATGCCATGGTGGATGCTGACTACAAGTTCACCTACATTGACGTCTAAGGCAATGGCTCATCATCAGACGCTCAGATCTACAATGAAAGTGATCTCCATCGTGGGCTGGACCAGAACAGGATTCATGCCTTTCCTCAGCCAGACCCCCTACCCAATGCCAATCAGAATGTGCCTTACTTCATCATCGGAGATGACGCCTTCTCACTGCGGACCTACCTCATGAAGCCGTACAACATCAGAAAGCTCACCCATGAAGAGCGAATCTTCAACTATCAGCTGTCTAGGGCAAGACGGGTCGTGGAGAACGCATTCGGCATCCTGGCCAACAGGTTACAGATTCTGCTCACCACCATGCAACATCACAATGAAACTGTCAGAACCATCGTGGAAGCTTGCTGCATCCTCCACAACCTGATGCGCACCCGCTATCTAGTGCTCCAGAACAGACTTGTGGGCCGTGCACAACCAAATGGCAACCTGCAGCCTGGGGCATGGCGAGAAGGACGGAACTTGGAGGACACTATCGTCGTGCAAGGCCCAAACACAGCCTCGCGTAATGGGAAGAGGAAGCGTAACCTTCTCATGCATTGGTGCAACTCTCCTGCAGGATCAGTGGACTGGCAGGAAAGAATGGTGGCTATCAACTGAACACTGCGCAGAACACTGAGCATACACTTGTGCATTGTCTATATACATGTAATATGTTGATTACTTTGTTGTAAATATTATTTGTCATTGTAGAAGGAACTCGAACGTAAATGGTGCCCCAGTGTTGGACATGCAATGAACAAATTGCACTTGTGTTTGTTTGAAATGTTATGAGATTAATAAAGAAACTTGTGATACGATTCATTCTTGATGTCATATTACATTAATAAAAGCACTTTATGTTTAATCCATTAAGTCCCAGTAGCGCCTTTCCGCACCTCTGAAAATTTCAGTTTCTGAAGCCATTGTAATAAATAAAACATTTGCTCCAAAAAGGAGAAAATGCTCTATTGTTTTCAATGATTTCAGTACTATGGGGTCTTGTAAGTCGTTAAGTCTGTAGTAAGCTGTCTTTTTGGTAATTTTAGTCAAAGAGGTAGACTCTAAAATAGCCTGGGTCTTAATGGGTTAAAACATGTCTTGTTTAATACTTGAAGGTTTTTTTAAGTTAGAAATTCCAATAAAAAAGTAGTCAAGAATAGTTTAATAAAAATGATGTTTATTAAAACTCAAAACTTTTGACTGCCTCTGGGTNCTCCAGCGAAGTTCTGGTGGTGTGACCGGGCCTTAACAGAGTGAAATAAGCGGATGCCCGATTGATGTCACGTGATATAGATCTTATTTTCGCGGCGCGAATTCCCGATACTTTCTATTGGTCCGAATGGATGTCTCCAATCTTTGTTTATTTATAGATCTTTGCTTGAATGAAGCTCGCGATAACAACTCCGCTTTTCCAGCCCTGCACATGCGCAGTACTAGCAAAACCTCACATTCGAAACCCCGCCTTTTCACCCTACGCATGCGCAGAGTGCCAGCATCCCTATTCAGCCCTAACAATCCCAAATAATCCGTTTTCAACCCAAAAAATTCAAAAAACATCTAGACCGGATTGATAGAGATTAATCCCTTTAAAAAACTGGACTTTTAGAGATTAACCCCCAACAATATTCATCCCTTAGCAACCCCTTATTTGCGGAACAAAATCCCTAACCCCACTGTATGTGCGAATCGAACTATGTTGTGAATATTGTCAGCTTACACTTGATAACATTCGTCATTGAATTTTTAAGTGAATCGTTGCATTGATATGTTATGAAATCTCAAGTTATTTCCATTAGACGCGAATACTAAGTGAAAGATCACAACGCAATAGATTCCCGTTATCGGTCAAAATACTTGAGTTGTTTGGTGTCTCAAGGTCACACAGTCACGTTTTAAGATCGCGTGATGAAGCTGATATTTAAAAAAATTGGGGTTGATTTTCAATAACGAGTGTGTATGAGTTGCGCTTGCTTATTTCCATTATTGAAGCTCGAATATCAATTAGTTGGTATTATTATATTTAATAAATTTACTCCAATCATTGTCTCATCGCCCTGCGGGCGTATATTAATGGCAAGTCTATCTACGGTGATATGTAAACCCAAGCCTGCGAAAGCGACCTAATAACAAGGAATTTAAAACGTAGCTTCTTTATACTCGATTCTTCCGCTATAATATAATAACCTTTGCATGTCCACAAAATGAATTTCAGTGAGAAATGATACCCAAACTTAATTGGTAACATACATGTTTGTACAAACGAATCTTGATTCCGTTATAATACAGGCAGAGATGTTCAGGTAATCAATAATATGTACCCTACCCTGAAGTTTACGAAAGAACAAGTTTGTTTCTGATTGGGTTAAACGTTATCATTCTCTCTTTGCGAATCCGGTTTCGATAATGAATAGTGCACGATACTTCGAAGTAATCGAAATATCTACAATACTCTGATACAATCACGCAAACGATGGTCTACGTCGCCTTAACTGAAAATATATATTTTCAATAATGCGCATGCTCAGTGGTGTGTGCAGTTACTGTCGAATTAAAAGATGGTTTGGTCGCCATGTGTGCGAATTAAGATACCGCCATCTGTTTACATGAAGAATGTAATCAAATTATGTGATCAAACCTTCATACTCGCGTTGCTTTATTTACACCACATAGTGAACTGTACTATATTTATATAACATGTCTGCCAACCAGTTAACTTGTGTCGTTTGTTAGCACGAACTTATGGTTAAACTAAAATAGCAAAATTAAAAACTGAAAATGTGAAATGTCAAACAATATTTTTCCAGTAATAATATGTTCACAACTTGTAATACTAATAAAAATGTATTGCAAACAATTTGCAGGCACATGCTTAATGTACGGCATGTACGTTAAAACAACGAGGCGTAAAATATGAAGGTAGGTTATTTCAGTACTTGTAGTAACTCGTTCTTGCAAATAGTTATGCAATAAAGGGTATAGTTATTTTACAAAAGTGCATTTGGACTTAAATGAACGTCTTAAACAATTTGTTTCATTGAATCACTGGAATGGTGATCTCAGCAAAATGGTTCGGCAGATAAGTCATTGTCGTTGAAAGTTATTATAATGTAACAATAAATACAAGGAACATACATATATTTCCCGGCGGCAAGGGTACTTCAACAAATAAAAGTAACATTGACGATTTACACATGCACGGGCTGACAAACAGACATTCACATCTAGAAGAACGTAAAATAGTAATGACCTCATTGTGAGCATCAATGACTATTAACGATTGGTCATTCACTGAGAAAATCGCTAATTATTTGCATTTTGGCAAATTGACTTTACATTTTAAATTACTATACTGATAAGGACAATTAAAATAGAGTGTGTGACACAGTCAATTTTGTTTTATTAATAGTTAATTGTTTTACTATAGTCTACGATTTTCGTTGACAGCCCTTTTAACAGCACAGGCGGAAATTAAAGTTACTACAGTTTTTCATGAGCTTTATACATTTAAACATTTTTTTCTACTGTTCACATCAAATCAATTTGAACAAATTACACAGACGTGCGTATTATTGCTGTCGAGCAAGCGTTGATGGTGCGGGAGTTTGGAAATATATGTGAGATTCTTTCGATTATTTAATACTATTTATTTTAACATGGAACAATTTTGGCGAACGAATAAAGTCGTTATTAATAGTTTTACGTTGGCATATTGGATGTGTCGTATATCGGTGTGTAACTATATGGCTAATAGGGTCGCAATCTTTTGAATAATTTCTAGTTAACATTTATAGAGTGTCGTTTGCAGTTGGTGTATATAACGTCTAAAACACAATTCGAGAGTTCGGGTATGGTTTGTTTCTTTGCAGATATTCATGAAATATATTTGTAACAGGTCAGTGTAGTTGAATATAAATTGGTCGCACAATACGCAAAGTGCAATAACTCTACAAATACAGATTAAATAGTTGATGTCCTCATACTCTGCACTGGCTTTCAATTTCTGCTTTCAATGTCTTCTTTCAATGTCCTGCACATCTTCCTCTGTGTGAATCTATAAGTTGTATTTGAATGCTTGTAATACTAAAGGAGTTAAAATCCGCGCACGAACTTTTCACTCAGAGAAATACAAATGTAAATCCTGACGTGAGAGTAACTGAAGGTTCAGCGTCTGTGTTCGTCCAAGAAAGGTATTTGCCGTTTTTGATTAAACGGTTTTCATCGAATTTTAGCTATGTTCACGCATTGTCATCCGATGAATAACGTATGTTATTTGTAATACGTAATTCATCGGAAGCGCTTTCCTTAGCGATTAATCTTTACGCATGCTCACTCATTACAACCGCTGAAAAGCGATGAAAAGACAGATCATAGGACATTTAGGTGTAGTTATTTAATTGTAAACACGTACTCTGGGAGTGGTTTATAACGGCGTTGCTGCTGAACAAACAATACGTTTTCAAGCACTTGCGTACAATTACAAATGTTTGCGGTGTTAAAGACTTCTTTCTAGAACCTTAACATGTACGCCTATACAATGGTTTCCATTTCCGCTTTTGTAGTGATTTGTAATTGTCATATTGTATTTAAGTTGTTGCTCATTATCTATTCCGTCTTTTGTAAATGGATTGCGACGGCATTTGACTTTCATTAATCTTTTATCTATATGTATACTCATACAAATGTTCACTGAAATCGGCCCAAGCATTTTCGAGGTAAAGCTCCGGAAACAAAAGTATTTCCAAAGGACGGAAGGACAGATTGATGGATGAACGGACGGACGGACGGACGGACGACGTCAAAACAATATCCCCTAGCCTATGGCGGGAGATAAAAGCACTAACAAAACTACAAATTCTTATTCGGATGACCGATCACGCGCAAGAAGTCACACTAAGACATCTAGAAATGACTATTATAGCAGAACTGGTGTTAGGGTGCTTTCAAAGCTCATTATATTCTAATGTCAAGGAAAACTCTTTAGGTCTTTTGACAACAAATACATGAGCACTGTACGTTGAACAATTAATACAGGAACGCTAAATTAAATAAATGGTCATGCACATCTGACGAATTCAGACGCATGATAATATTCCAGCGTGCTAGCTGGGTGTGTTGTCTTTAAAGTTTGTCCTCTGAAACCTGGTTACTATGCATGAACACGGTTCTACTTATGCTAAATTTGAAAACAAATCACGTGCACTTGACAAAATAAGACGTGGTAGGTGCTTATGTACTCTAAAGGGACGTGTTAGTTCATAGACCGGAAACAAACCATTGCTTGTGACCTTTAAACACTAAAATATTGGCACTGTACATTCTATGTTAATTAAAACGCTGGCAATTACTGCTATGAGTACATTGGATAAATGATCACGCGCACATGCTGTATTTAGACATCACGTAACAATTCTCACGTGATAGGATGACAGCATCCTGATCACTTAACTACATTCAACAACCTGTTCAATTAATTGTGTCTGACCAAAATGTATTTTTAGTAATAATTAAGAAACACTGATTCATATCTACACTCAAGTTTCATGGAACGAAAAACGATGATAGTCAAGATATACTTGTTTGAACGATATGATGAAACTATGAGTGGAAAGGGGGTTTTCGGTTGATGATCAACCAAAATATATGTTTACAATATAGTATTTCTACAAATAATGTTTGCGGTTAAACTGAACAATACCAAGCAAACTGAAGACAAACAAGCAAAATAACACTCGTAACTCTACATATAAAATACATGTGTGCTATGTTAAGGAAACAAGTGCCGTTAACTTGCGAAACGATTTACGTTTTGCATCAATTCATGTTAATCGATAACTAAACCGAGAGTTGTACTTAATATACATAGCAGCCAAATAGCTGGATTGGAAACAAAACCCACTCACATAAACACAAGATGCTTGATGACTCTTCCTACGGTGGTGTTAGTTGTTCTAATGAGCAAGTTGACTGGAAACGAATTAATAACATCCTGGTGATTAGTCTATTATGCCTGAACATTTCACATTGAGGCATTAAGAGGCAGGGGAACATATACATGTGACATACATACATGACATACATGTCAGGAACATTTTTTCCAGTGATGGGATATGCAACTTAAATGACCCCTTACTGAAAAACAGGAGTTTTGCCCGGTAGCGACCTTGTGCTCGTATATTTCAAGTTGACAGTCAGTCGGGCTGACGTACATGATTGTCGGCGTTTTAATAAGGGTGAGCGTCAGGGACACATAGATTCATGCCGTATGCGTTATTTCCAGTGAATGGGTATGCATTTGCATTGGCTCCTTTCTGAAAAACAAGTTATGCCCCGGCGGCGACGTGTTTAATGCATACCTCAAATCCTTTAATTGTTAAGATGGCATAGTCAGGGGTTTAAATTAGGGTGGATGACAAAGAGACGTACATACATGCCGTGAGCGTTATTTCTAATGAATCGGTATGAATTTTTAATTGCCCTTTCCGGTCAAATAAAATCAATCGCCCGGTAGCGACCTGGTGCAAGCAGACCTCATGTTGACTTCCTGTAAGGCTGACCCCGTTATGATCCGCGGTTTTAATAAGGTTGGGATTCAGCGGGACGTACAAAGACGTACAATAATGCCTTTAAATGGCTATTCCCCTATAATGACCCCGTTCTAAAATAAAACAAGAGTTGGGAGTCAGAAGGACGTATATAGATTCCATGTGTGTTATTTCCTATAAATGGGTATGTACATCAGATGACCCCCTTCTGACAAAACCAAGAGTTATATCTCGGTAGCAAACTCGTACATGACGAACTTAGATCGGTTGACTGTCGGATAAACCTAGTTCCGGGGTTTGAGTCAGGTTGAGATGTACTTGATATCGTCGACATGTCAAGTTTCTAACACTGTGAATACTAACTCTTTGATTGCACGAAATTGTGAACGTGTGTAGCTTTTCTTATATGTTAAAAATGAAATGTTTAACATGTGTCCTATACTGAGAATTCGTAGATAAAAATTGTATGACGATATTGTAACTTTCCTTAAGTTTGATACGGCAGTATTTTGATCCGCAATGCATGTCTTAGACAATTTAAAAGGCAAAAATGAATTTATCGTTTACACACAGGCATCGAAGCATTGAAATATATTGATATCAATAGTATATGCATTCATTCGTATGTACTTCTTATCAGTGAGCTTCGTAAGCGAAATATAAATGCTAGTCAACTACAAATATTTTGCATTACATTTTGTTGAGATGGTTTCAAACTGTGGTACAATAAAAGTGTACGTTTTCAATCGTCGAGAGCAATCAATTAACCAGACAACTGTCTCATAAAAAAACATTCAATAGCATAGTCACATGCTGGCATTGTTAAGTTAAGTATGTGCTTCACGTTCTTGCACTTGAAGCTGTAACCGTATTATTGGACTAGCCCACTTAAATCTTCCTTATTAACAAGAACACTCACATCTCTCATGTTGAGGTTATGCTGTGCAGGCATGTCTTCTCGGAACGGAACTACTGGAATGTCGACAAATTTAAAATAGTGATCTCAGCAGAATGGGACGCAGATACAAGTAAGTGTCGTTGAAAGTGAATTGTATGCAACAATGGATACAATGAACATATATACATATTTCCCAGCGGCAAGGGTAGTTCAACGAATTAAAGTTAGATCAATCATTAACATATGTACGGGCTGACAAACAGACAAGCACATAAACTATTAATGACTTCATTGTGAGATTCATTCGGAAAATACGCTTATTCCCTGTATCTTGGCCAATTGACGATACATGTTAAATGAATATACTTAAGTACAGTTCGAATAAAGGATCTGACAACACCAATTTTGTTTTATGTATAGATATAGATCTTACTGTCTAGCAATTATCTACGATTTTCATTAACAGCCCTTGTTACAACACAAGCGGAAATTAAAGTCACTACAATTTCAAGTGTGTTATGAACAGTCCTTCCATAATAATATTCACATTTAACCAGCTTTAACATATTATACAGATATGAGTGCGTATTGTTGCCGTTGAGAAATCGTCGAATGTGCGGGTGGTTGGACATGTATGTGAGTTTCTTTCAATCGCTTAATAATATTCATTCAAAGATTTAACAATTCTTTTCGATAAATGAAGTCGTTAAGTAAATAATAGTCTGAAATTAACATGTTTAATGTGTTGTCCATCGGTGTACAAGTAACTGGCTAATAGGTTCGCAATATTCAAAATAATTTCTTGTTAACATTGATAGTGTGTCGTTTGCAGTTGAGGTATATCATGTCTGAAACACGGTTGGAGAGTTCGGGTACGGTTTTACTCTTTTCAGATATGCATGCATTACTTTTGCTACAGGTCAGTGTAGTTGAAAGGTGTAGTAGTAGAATAAACTATCTCGGATAAATTATCGCTATTAAAGAGAAAGCAGATTTAAAGAAATCTATAAGTCAAGGAATTACTTAAAATTAATTGATTGAAACAATCGCATATTTTTAACACATGTGTGAATGAACACGCATGTTGTAAGAGTATCTTTCCTGCAGATGTATCCGTCGTTTTAATTTTCGCATCTATTCAAACAAGGGCAACCATAAAGCAACTCGTTAGCAATAACGACCCTCTTAAATGATGAATGTTTTAGATTATATTTATTTCCGAGTGGATTTTGTCAGCGTTTTTCCTAAAAATTAAGCGCAATATTTAACCAGTTTCGCATAACGTTTAATAAATTCATATAAATGCTGTCAATGTTTACACCGATTGTTGTTGTTAGTAAACATTGTTATCTGGACCTTTACAGTTTGGCATTATTAAATGAAAAAAGGAAAAGTGACGAATTACAACATATATTTCGTAAAACTATATAACAAGTTATGAATATGTTCTATGATGGCATCGTAGTGTTCCTGATCATTACTGGAACGTTTCGAAACTTGCATTTAATTTAAATCGGTGGATGCCAAAATATATAAAATATAATATTTAAACATATTTTTAATTATTCAATTCAAGGGATTAATCTGTACGCATGCGCAGTTTTTTAAGAGGTGAATTTGGATAAAATAAGATTTATTAACCACTACGCATGCGCAGTCGATGTCAGGGGTGAAGTGGCATGAAAAGGCGAGGTTAATCAGTGACGTAAACGAGTAGGCGGGGCGTAAACAACTATTTTTAGATGAGGATTTAATTTTGTCGGTTTCATTCATAATACGATTTATCATATAATGCTGTGTGCAATTTCATAGCCTTAAAACACGTCATGTGTAAACTCAACAAAGATTATTTTTGTATTAACACCGAAGATTCGAAAACGAAACAGTTACACGTAGGATTATAAGTGATATTTGCCTAGCTGCAACAGCAATTCGTGTCATTTCAGCAACCGATATTTCAGTCAAGTAGTAAAGAATATATTATATTATAATCTTATCTTCGCATGTGCCGGCATGTGGTGTCACAGGCATACCAATAAACGCTCTTAAACCAAAATGGGGATATCTCCCTTAAAGAGAATGCGTTTGCGCTTCTATCGCAGATGTGTATCCAAAATGGATATCGTCTCTCTAATAGTATTTATTCGTAATAAGTGAAAGCAGAATAAATCTATGTGTTTTCTTTTTACAGTTCAATCTAAAAATTCCACTTTATTTGAAAAATTTAATACAGAAATAGATCAGTTTAGGAAATAAAGAGAACATCGCCGGAACAGTTAAAAATCAATTCATCAATTTTATTTCAACCTTTGGGTTTTTATATAAATTTTAAATTGATACTTGATTAAGAAACATAATTAAAATTACCGTTTATGGCAAAGGCAGATATGAACTGTTCAATTAAAAAAGTGTTCCACGGCATGACATTTTTCAAATTTTCTCTACTGAATATTTTAAAACTACTTCAGTTTAATGGCTTAATTTGTTTTCAGCTATAGCTTTTTATATTACCTCTAAATATTCACACATGAAATGTTAATTTAGAAATAGTAAAGTTTTAGGCAAAGGCGGATATCTACTCTTCAATAAGAAAATCTGCATCGGTAATGAATATCTGAGAGATTGTTCGCGTTAAAATCAAAAAGTTGTTTTAGACTTGTACATACGTATATTACCTTTAAAATGAAAGGTGCATCAGCAGTATTTATTTACTTTTCAAAAGTCTAACTCAGCCTTTAATCTCTCAACGAGGTGTTCTTGTAAAAAAGGTAAATTGGCCCAAATTACGTATTATTACATTTTATTGGTTCAGAGACACAATTTTTTTCAAATCAATTATGTTTAATTTAAAAATCACGTTTAATTGATCAACGCTACTATAAATATCAAAACTTTTTTTCATGCTTCAAATGTTTTCAGTTCTGTTGTGCGAAGTAATGAAATGTTGTGTATTGGAATCAAGCGGTCAGACAGACTGCCGTAGCGCAAGCTAAAGCCAGATAACAGAGTGAGATAAGCGGCTGCCCGATTGATGTCACGTGATATAGATCTCGTTTTCGCGGCGCGAATTCCCGATACTTTCTATTGGTCCGAATGGATGTCTCCAATCTTTGTTTATTTATAGATCTTTGCTTTAATATAGCTCGCGATAATAACTCCGCCTTTTCAGCCCTACACATGCGCAGTACTAGCAAACGCTCAAATTCGAAATCCCGCCTTTTCACCCGTACGCATGCGCAGAGTGCTAGCATCCCTATACAGCCCTAACAATCACAAATAATCCGTTTTCAACTCAAAAAATCCCTAAAAAAACTAGAGTGGATTGATAGAGATTAATCCCTTAAAAACCGGATTGTTAGAGATTAATCCCCAAAAATATTCATCCGTTAGAAACCCCGTATTTGCGGAACAAAATCCCTAACCCCACTGTATGTGCGAATCGAACTATGTTGTAAAATTTGTTAGCATACACTTGATATCATTCGTCATTGAATGTTTAAGTGAATCGTTGCATTGATATGTTATGAAATCTCAAGTTATTTTCATTAGTCGCTGATACTAAGTGAAAGATCACAACGCAATAAATTCCCGTTACCGGTCTCAAGACTTTAGTTGTTTGGTGTCTCAAGGGCACACAGTCACGTTTGAAAATCGTGTGATAAAGCTGATATTTAAAAAAAAGTGTATGAGTTGCGCTTACTTATTTCCATTATTGATGCTCGAATATCAATAAGTTTATATAGTTATATTTAATAAAAGTACTCTAATATTTGTCCCATCGCCCTGCGGGCGTATATCAATGGCAAGTATATCTACAGTGATATGTAAACCCAAGCCTGCGATAGCGACCAAATAACAAGGACATTAAAACGTAGCTTCTTTATAATCGCAATTGTATAGTAACCTTTGCATGTCCACAAAATGAATTTCAGTGAGAAATGATACCCAAACTGAATTGGCAACATACATGTCTAAACAAAAGAATCTTGATTCCGTTATAAAACAGAAAGGGATGTTCACGCAATCAAAAATATGTACACTACACTGAAGTATACGAAACAACAAGTTTGTCTCTGATTGGGTTAAACGTTATCATTCTCTCCTTGCGAATCCGGTTTCAATAATGAATTGTGAACGTTACTTCGAAGTAATCGAAATATCTACAATACTCTGAAAAAATCACGCAAACGATGGTCTTCGTCGCCTTAACTGAAAATATATATTGTCCAATAATGCGCATGCTCAGTGGTGTGTGAAGTTACGGTCGAATTGAAAGAGATTTGATCGCCATTTGAGCGCATTAAGATACAGCCATCTGTTAACATAAAACAATAATGTAAGCAAATAGTGTGATCAAAGCTACATACTCACGTTGCTTTATTAACATCACATAGTGAACTGTAATAGATTTATATGACAAGTCTGCCAATCTGTAAACTTCTGTCGTTCGTTAACACGAACTTTGGTTAAACTAAAATAGTAAAATTCAAAACTGAAAATATGAAACAATATTTTCCCTATATGTTCACAGCTTTTAATAATCATAAAAATGTATTGCAAAATATTTGCAGGCAATTGAATCACCAATGTCGACTTGTTCAAGTGCTTAATTAACGTTATGTACTTAAAAGTCACGAGGCGTAAACAATTAAATGAGATTACTTCAGCATTTGTAGTATCTCGTTCTTACAACTAGCTGTTTAAGAGGCAATTACAATTTGTGTGTGTGTATCTTTCTGAACTTGGTGAGGTCCATCAGCACCACTCTTATACCAAATTCAACATAAACTGAACACGGGCAATTATCATATGATAACCCAATAATATATATCATACGGAATTGTACAATATTCGACGCATTCGATGAGCCTATGGCTGTTACATTTTTACTACCCATGTGCTGAAATATTGGTTAGTAGTGGCAAATACATTGACTTTGCTACGACTCACATACTGAACTAGTATTCACCTGTACCCACCTGTACCCATAAGCTCATTCTGGCACATTTCCAATCCCAGGTACTGGACAGCTACCCACATATTTGGCAAAGGTTCAGGCTTGAACAATATAACTACTCCGTTGTTTGACAGGTGCCCATATGATAAGCGTACTATCCCACAGGTTCGCTTTTTCTAACCGAGTAATGGTCTCATACCCAAACATGGTCCAAGCATAAGCACAGGCAGGTAAATTGTGCAAACCTGGTTACTGGACTGGTTCCCACATTATTAGAATAAGCCCAGACAAGCTCACTTTCACAAAAGGTTCACTGGACTAGCTAGCAAATCGTGAGTTCAGGCCCAGGTAGTTACATTTCGTCTACCCGGGCACAGAACTGATACCCACATGATTAGTTCCGACTGAGACAGGTATGTTTTCAATGCATGGTTACCCAACTGGTGCCAAAATGGTTGGGATATACACAGGCTTTTCACTACCAAGATACTGGAATTGGATAATCTTTTATTGTCTATCTTGCACAATTTAAAATATCTTCTTTAATAAATAGCCTTCTTTCGAATAATATTTCAACAGCCTATACACTTATATCGATGTGTCGGAGTTGAAGCGGGAATTCAAAAGATATTTTTCACATATGCAAATACAATCCGTGATATTTTGGTAATATTAATATCTCTTTTGGTATCACTCGGATATCAATTATCGAAATCCGCCATTTTTCCACTTTCAAACAAATTCGATGATCGTGCTGTCTGATTCAGAAACCGTGTACATAGCTTTAAAGAGATTTGTCTTGAAATAAGTCTTACTGTCATTTAGCTCTAACCTTCGATTTACAAAGGACAGTTGTCATTGAATAGCATAAGCATGAGCACTTAATACTGGTAAACCTGCTGAAGTACAGAAAGTACGAGTAGGTTTACACAGACCACTGTGCTAAGAGTTAAATACCTGTGAAACCGCCTGAAATAAACTGACCTCCTCCACCCCCTCCCACAATACAGAATACACCCCTGCTAGTAGATATTTGCAAGTTGTGAATTATAAGTTAGATAAAGAGGGAAATGTGTGAATCATATCGTGTATGTATCAACAGGAGTAAAGCCACAGGTAGCTGCTAAGTATTAAACACTGCACCTCGTTCATATGAACTCAATTTACCTATGAGGTTTCATGTTGATATCTCTGCTATATCTAGTTATGTCCTGGATAAGCACCCCGAATGCCAGACAGAAAACAGGATTACAGTATAACCACTCATATATATTTTATTTGTTGCCATCTAATAATAACACGATTTTATGTTGTCAACAACCACTTTTTTCGGGAACCTTACATGAGTATTATTATAAGAGAATTTTCGACAATGTCGTATTTCTGGATAATATCATAACATAAATTTACTAGCAAAACGGTCATACTTTGAATAGTTTTGAATGATGTTTTTTTTTTTCATCCAAAGTTGTTAGAAAATTATCATTTTGCAAACTTGCAAACAAGTTTTATTTGGTCGTTCAGTGCCACCATATAAAAGTGTGTGTGAGCGATTAAAAACAAAATTCAACAGTATAAGGAGAATCAATAAAATCCGAATGTTAAAGCTTTTATCATATAGTCAACGCCATAACAATGCCCTGCCCAGAAGAACATACATTTCTAACTCGTGTAAATTACCCTTATATAGAAACACGTAATGTCGCCATACAGTATTAAACTGGTGTTACCGTGAGAGATTTGGTTGATCCCAGACATTCAATACTGTATAGTAGTAAAGTACAGATCGGGTACCAGAGTACAAGTGTGCATATTATTAATTTATGTAAATTTTAGTACTTTAGCTGTTTCGTTGGGAAAAAGTGGCAGGTAAATAATATTGTGAATGCATGACTTGCCTATGTGATCATTGTATCGTTAAAACTATTTACTTTTCTGCAACGTTTTAAAAGAACGAAGAATACAAAACATTGACTGAGGCGTTCTGTTAGACAATCGCCGAGCAGAGTTGTCGTTCGCAAAGATCACAAAACACTTTGGAAGTATATTAAAGTAAGTATTTAGTTTATACTTATTCTTACAAATTCGTCATAGTGTCACCTCCCAAACCGGTTAAAGGTCGTTAAATCATTTTAGATCTGGAAGGATTTCTGGTATATCACTTTTCTTATTTATTGTTGTTTTCTTAATAGTTAAACTTTTGTATATACGGTTAACGGTAAACATTGTTAAAGAAATACACAAAAAAAGAAAATGCTTTAAATAATATCAAATAACAGTAATTTTGGATTCGACTATGATCAGGTGTCATGCGTCTAAAATGTACAGCTAAGTCGTTTATAGCCTCAGCTACTTAGCGAGTTTAATCAACTTGTCAATGAGTAGTTAGCTAAAGTTATTTATATCATCAAATGCTAGTCTACAATTTGTTCAAATTAAAATGTGGTACTTATCGAAAAAGCAATTGGTGCTGTATAGTTTGTGCATTACAGACTTAATTAACTCGAGAAGTTCAGGTTTATACAAAGGTGAAGGTCAACAAGAGGAAATCAGTTAGCATTTTGTAAGGCTTAAAATAACGTTGAACTAAATCAAATGCGATGAATGTAATTAACTCATATAAAGCGGATACCCATACATTTTGGCAGTTTACGTACAATCGCTCGGGATACATAAATCCAGGCCATGTATTAAGCTTCTACTCATTTCTTCGATATTTATATCAGAATCATAGACCCACAGACCGTGGAGCATATACCCGGTTTATCAGTACTCGAGACCCACAGACCGTCGTTTTGCCTTATGCCGTGTTATGTCAGAACATGATACCCACAGACCGTAATGCCTATACCCGCTATTTTAGAACCCGAGACCCGCAAACCGTTGTGTCTATGCCAACAATTAAGAACACGTGCGCCACATACTGTGGTACCAATACTCGATATTATCAGAACCCGAGACCCACATACCATTTAATTTAAACCAACTATATCCGAAACACGAGACCTCCCACCCTGGTGCCTATATCAACGATGTCAGGGCCCGAGATCCACATATAATTGAGCATATACTTGTTATATCGGAACAAAAGACCTACATGGTGCATATACCCGCCATATTATAATCCGTGACCAACAAACCGTGGCGCATCTTCTCATATATAATAACCCGAGACCTACAGAACCCGGTTACTAAACATATCGCACGATAATTCGAGGCCCACATAACTTGTTGACAATACACACTTTAACAGTACCCAAGACCGCCTAACCCGGCTATGTGCACACTATTTAACAACCCGAGACTTACAGTAACCGGTGAATACACTTACTATATAAACCCGAGAACCACAAAACCAAGTGACTCTACCCACTATAACAGAGCCCTGTACCCACAGAATATGGTAACTATACAAACAGAGACACCCAAAATCCGGTGACTATACACATATTATCTGAATCCGAGACCACATACCTTGCTGGCTATACACACTAGTTAAGAACCCGAGCTCCATAGAACCAGGTTACTATACACACAATCAAAGAACGTGAAACCGACAGAACCTGGTGACTTTATATTTTTTTGATTAGTCGTGACCCGCAGACAACAGTGCCTATTACCTGTCCAACTATGTATCAGGGCGCGTTACCAACATAATCTATACCGACCGTATACTTGTCAAGAAGTCTTACCTACTTGATGTATGCACTTATATAAGATATTTAAAAAAAAACATTCTTGTCAAATCTATGGCATTCTGACTAATGTTTCATTTGCATACATGTGGCTCTTCTTTGATTGCTAAAATGAATAGTTATGTTGTTATTTAAATGGACTGCCAATGCGTCGAGTACACATGCAATAACATAACATTCGCAATTTAAATTATTAAAACGATTATAATTGTGTTTTCTGATGTCTATATATTATTTCTTCATGTACCTTCGTATCTGTGTCATTCCTTAATGTGCAGAAATAATAACCCTATATTGATGCAAATACGATATTCAATATCGATATATTTTCTATAAATAGCGCTACCTAGACCCACCAATATTAAATGTTTGAAGAGCTATTTATCAATGCCGACCAGGAAGTTACTCCGCTTCAAAATACACTTAACCATGTGTTCCAATTTTATAACCGGTTGCTATTCAAAAGGGTTTTCTTACCACACTGAAATGTTAAATTAAAGTACGTTAAATAGTTTTCTAATGTAACAACTACTTCTTTTTTAGAAAATTATGCTTACATCTGTTTGATTTATTACTGTTATTGAATGAGCATCCAAATCTTAAACTTCTATTCATCGTTTAGAAATTTCGTCACACATATGCGGACACTTTTCCAAACACACTATACACCATATTTGGGCATTTTTACATGTACGTTGTCAATTAGTTGAACATATAAAATCAAAGGGACATAAATCTGGATATTATTTTCTGTTAAAGGTTTCGCGTGTTATTTGCAATGGAAACAACGTATTCTGGTTTGAAAATTAAGTAAACTGATGCAATAATTATTTATTACAAAACACCCACACGTGGTATGTGACATTTCATGTATCTGTATGAATACGGGCCTTTAACGTGTACGAATAATCCATAAATCCCCTTTCGTTACAATTTCAGACCTAAAACATGTTTATTCAATCTGCAACTTTTGCAATCTGAAACTTCCACTACCATCTTTCTTTCTAAGTACCTAACAACCGCACTACACTTGAAATAATATGGGGTCTTTAATGTCATGCACAAGGGGTTTATGTGATGAAATAAGCAAAAAATAGACAATGATCTTCGTGGGATGCAGCAAGTATATACCGGAACGCTATCCTACAGATATGAACTGTCTCCCGCTATTTCACACTGATTCGCCGCTCCAGCTTGGTATTAATTAGATGATTGCATTGATTAAAAACTACCAACGCGAACTGCTTTTCAAATACAAGTGATGACGTCAAACAGCATTTTCAACATGTAATTAGATGCACTAAATTAATTTTCAATTAATAAGTGAATACGAATGCGGTAAGTTGCGCAATCGGATACTCTGTTAGATTGTGTATAGATTTTCAACTTACCTGAGTAATAAATGTAAATGGGGAGAGTTCGTAATTATCCTATTTACTGCGTCTTTCGTTTTCGTTTGTTGTGAGTCGTCAAATTTCTGTAAGTTCGTTTTTACTCCACAATTTTAATCCAACCTTGATGAAACTTGGTCAAAATATTAATCTTTACATTATCTTGGCTGACTTTAAATATGGTGTGCGTGCATACAAAAACAAGGTCACCTTGTCAAAGCTTTAAAAAAAATCTCGTTACCAAGCTTAATGTCACGTTAATCATTTACGCTTGATAACAGTTGGTCAGATTTTTTCTCTACCTTGAGTCTGGGCCATATGCGTCCAGACACTAGGTGACCGGATCAGATCTTAGAGAAACTTTGTTACGAACCAGAGATTTGTTACAAAATCGTTATCAGAATGTTTACATTTACAACGTCTAGGCCGATTTTGAATATTGGCCACATGCGTCCAAAAACTATGTAACACCGGCACATCTTAGAGGACCTTATCACCATTCTTCATGCCTCATTTAAGACTCAATCTTAATTTAACTTGGTCAGAATATGTATCTAAAGAATATCTAGACCGACTTAAAATCCGATTTCAAAAACTAGTTCACCATATCCAATCTAAGACATATAACTATACCTTGATAAAACTTCTCTTCGATAAGCAACAAATACATATCTGTAAATATTACAGATTATCAACTGAAATTGCATGCATGTTTTCGAGTTATTCATGTGAGAACACCGACCAAGGCCCATAAATGTAAGCTGAAATTAAGCTGAATTAAGCTGAATAAGATGTTTCATGTTTCACAATGCTAATGCACTTAATGATTATGATATCACCTTTTGCGAGGAAATACATAATTAAAAAAAAATATTCTTATTTGTGTTTGATTTCTAGATATATATGTTCCTCTAAATCTGTATTCTATTTTTGATAGAATTTATCTTTCGCTTTATAGTTATGTTTTAAAGCGATGAAAATGAAAACGTTTCTTTCGATACAGCGGTTAAAGTTGTATGATACAAAAGGGTATACATAGTATTCGTTAATAAGTCATTTCTGTAAGTGTTTGCTGTAGATGATACGTGTTGCTTTTGATGAATAATCGATTATTATTTCAAAAGTACTATAGTAGATATTTTATGTTATGAACAAGAGTGAGCACAAACGTGTTTGCTTTCAACAAACATAAAAGGTGTGTGTGTGATGACGTAATTAAATGCATTTTTGGCTCACCTATGCACGCTGTACATATGGTTATCGCCTTGCGTGTGTGGTATGACGTCCTTGTTGCGGCGTGCGTAAAATTGTCATTGAAATGACATTTCATGTTTGACAGCTTCACATATTGTAATAAAACCTCTTAGAAATAATCCGTTGGTGTCCCTTTTTCAACTTTGTTCAAATCGTCCCGGCTCACTCAATATGTTAGTCAAGATAAATCGAACATAATCTCTAAATCCGCAAGACTCATGTGTTTGAAATGATGTGTGTAAAATCGTGAAGCAGTCGTTATTCAAGTAGCAGAAACAGTAAAAGTGGAAGTAATGTAACTAGTAGTTATTTGTTGTGTAAGCAGTTGTTGTAGTAGTAGGTGTAGTAGCAGTAGCCGTAGCAGTAGTGCTCAGTAGTAGCAGTATATCTCAAGCTTAAGTTGTTGGAATTCATTATTTCAAAATCAAGTATAACGAAAATCAAGTTATTATGTACTGTGTTTAAGAGATTATAGTTTAAGTGACATCGCCTTTTCGACCAATAGCTTGTTGATTTTTATGCCTCCTTTTTACAAAAAAGGGGTATATTGTTTTTGGCCTGTCTGTCTGTCTGTCTGTCTGTCTGTCTGGCTGTCTGTCCGTCATTCTTTCCTAAAACTTTAACCAAGGTTAAAGTTTTGTCATAACTTTTGCAATATTGAAGACATCAATTTCATATTTGGCATGCATGTGTATCTCATGGAGCTGCACATTTTGAGTGGTGAAAGGTCAAGGTCATTCTTCAAGGTCAAAATTCCAAAACACAATTCAAGGGAACTAATAAGCTTTAAAAGGGAGATAATTTCTAAACCTGTCAAATGATATATTGAAATTTTATTTCAAAGCGGCGCAATATGGGGCATTGTGTTTCTGGCAAACACATCTTGTGTTCTTATTTATGTGTAATGTACATATGCACATGTATTATAATGTATAAACATTTTTTTTTAAAGCTGTTCAGAAGGACTCAACATGAGACTGTCCTTATTGACCATGGCGATGTGGGTGACACATTGCAGTTTTATAAAAGGTACGTTTACGTCATTGTTTTTAATTATTGTTATTTAGCATATGTTCTACAGTGTAATATACTATTTTGATGAGATTTACGTCAATTACGCAAAAATATATCGTTTATTGTTTAACTGTCGAAAACATGTAACAAAAAACGCATTTTTTCTATGAACAACATCGACATTCAATCCATTTTCATTAAGTACATATAATATTTAAACAAGCTAATTTAGAAAAACAAGGCAGCCAATCAAGAAAATTCTGATTTAGTTACATCGAAGCAAAAAAAATAAAAAAAGTACTAACATAGTTTTATGAAAACAATCAAGGGGCCATTTATGACATTCAATCATAATAAACAACCGTTTGACGTTTAAAATCTCTCCCACCCACGCTTCCCATAAAAATTTTGTTTTCTATCACCGCATCGATAATATTCAATCAAGCACTATAAATAACAAATATCATACACTTAAAATGTAATGAATTGTTGAAATTGCTGTGTATTTTAATCGATAGTCAATTATGCCATGTGGTCGTAAGGATTTGAGATTGGGGATGCAAGTAACACATTTAATTATTAAAAAAGCATGCGAACTGTGCATCACAGTAGTTCTTTAAAAAAAATGCACTTTCATAAGTAAAGCACAAAACTGCATGATCATGAGTGTTCATTTTTTGTGGCGCAATTATTATTGAAGTAGTTTGTATCATTTATACTCTGTTTACGAAACTGATTTATTATATATTTAATGAATATGTTGACTCAGTGTTAATTTCTAGATACATGTAGTTGGTATGTACAAAAGTAAAAATGTTGAACATAAAACAATTTGATATGGGTGTGTTCCTTTCAAACAAGCTATTGAAATTAGCGTTTTAATCTCCTCAATTGTTATGGTAAACTTTGCAACACATCAAACAACATTGATATACAAGTAAATAATATTCAACAAGAAAATTATACATTCCAACAGTACCGCAAGTCATATTCCGATACCACCCAATACCATAATACCTGCAAGGGAACAACTCTGATTATTTTGATTTTTAAAATGTTGTCAAGTTAAAGTAATAGTTTCGTTCTTATGGAATTTTATAATCACATTAATTTTCTGAAAATCCATGATATACTGCGTGCATATGATCAGTTCAGTGATTAAAAAAAAATGGAAACTACATTTAAGTTAAAACTTTTGTTCCAGGTGTTAATGCCCTATAAAGCTATGTTGATTTGAGTTTGAATCTAATTACACAGATGCATCAACTTACAAAATGATATATCTCCCATTGAACTTATTTGGTTGTGACGTGTTAATAATACTTCCCGAAATATTGCATACATACATGCTGGCGTTTTTCGACGACGTTGAAATTGTACGAAATATAATTGTATATAATAATTTTATTTAATTTATAATTTAATCTTAAATAATCATTTTATTTGGGTTCTTTCCAATAATGTTTGAAATATCTTTACTTGACTTTAACTACATAGTTTTATAAATAAAAAGAAGAAATGTATTGATCTTATTATTTAACAACTCTTTTGTAACACAAACATGAGTTTTTATACTATGGTCGGTAAATGTATGCTTTTGTGAACTTTGAATAATCCGGAATTGAAGCCGAGGCTTGTCTCTTAGTCGGATACGATGTTTTAACTTCCTTGTTTATTATATTGCCTTTCATATAAATGTATTGTATTGCCACTGCAAATGATGATATGTGTGCTAAAACAAATATAATGATCTACATAATTTTCATGTATATATGGATAGGGAAAAACGGTGCGTATGTAAATATGTATAAATTGAACATATGCAAAATGAATGTACTATGATTAATTGGAAGATCCACAATTCAATTTGTGTGCTAAAAACAAAATGACTTCACCGGAAAATCATTTCTCAACTCGAATTAATACATATTAAAACGCATCAAATGCTAGATGACATCTAATTTGCTGTATGATGAAAAAGTATTTTTGGGGAACAACGTCATACAGTAATTTGTAGGGGAACAATTAAGGCAATACTTATAAAACTATGAAAATGTATGAATAATGCAACTCCAGATACAGTTATAGGTGAGAGATGTGTTTAACCACAAGTTAGTATTGCATTTTAGGCAAGTTGCCGATGTACAATACTTAGCACTAAATATAAAACGATTTAAGCTAGTATATACAATCGATAGCTTTTGGTTTTAAAATATACAAAGCGTTGATGAATATAAAGCTAGAATAAAACTTCAGAAGAAATGGTGCTACCAATTAACATCAACGAATTAAGAGTTTAAAACAAGCGCAGGTACGTTTCGTGTGTACAGTCTTAAACTAATTGATGTACAGAAGACATCTTCACTTTTGGGAAATTCTCACTATTGTTTGCAGATATCGTTCATACGACGCAATGACGCATGTTTTGGTTCTGCATCAAATACAAGTTAATTTTATGGTATTGGCGTAAACTCGTTATGAAGTTCTTTTAAGTAAACATCGTTTGATTCATTAATTGAAAATAGCTTTTTACCATTCCTCTTTAATATGTATACGTCTGTTTGATGGTTAGAAAACAATGTTGATACATTTATTATGTAAAACATTAACGTGAATGAATGGACAATATTGATTTGAGATTGAGAATGATTGGTTATCTATTTAAGACACCAACCAATATGGTTTATAGATTTCATGGTGATACCTTAATATTTAGCACAAATCGATGTAAAATGTTTTACTAAAACCAATTGGCGTAAACTCGTTATGAATTTCTTTTAAGTAAACATCGTTTCATTGATTGAAAATAGTTTTTTACCATTCCTCTTTAATATTTATACGTCTGTTTGATGGTAAGAAAACAATGCTCATACATTAATGGTTTATACACCTGTTTTATTTGAAAACCACCAAATCGAAATAACTTAGTCGATATGTGTTTTCCCGAAAATATACCGCTATTGTTCTTCTAGATTTCACAGCAGAACAATTTCAGCTGCTGTTCTTCCAACCAGTCAATATTAATTTAGTAGCAGACCTTACCACAAAATAGGGTAGTGTGTGTAGAGTATCAGGCTAATTTTAACTGTGATTCGGAAGCGAAATACAATAATTTAAAATAAATCTCATTCTCTGCTATTGTACTTATTGCTGCATGAACCACATTGGACCCCAATGTAAATTATATTTCCTCCTTTTATACATTTGTTTAGATCAACAAATTGTGTAAACCATATTTCAGATTTTTATTTCATTGATATTATATTTAATACCAAAAGCATGTAAAGTTACACAAATAATGATGACATTTTTTATAAATTAAAATAAAAGATGTGAGTTTCGAGATTGGTTATTGTAAAACTATATGTCAACAAGTGAAGTAGTCAAGAGTGTTAAAATATTTGTAAATGACCATTAGTGAAAAGAAATAAAGATTCACAGAACAACAAGACATTTTGTAGTAACTGCTTTATGTTAATGGTAAATAATGCATAAAATGACGTAAAGGTAACCTCAACGTCATAGTTTGTTTATTATGATGTCATTAACGTCATTGTATGTGCATCATGATAGCTTAATCATTGTTTGTTTGTCATGGTTGTTTTCATAAGCATATGTTTTTTCAGTATAGTCTATATGCATTATATGGTTACGTCTGTATGTATAAAATGGTTACAATAACTGTCGCTGGTAAATTGATTTTGTTTAAGGAACATTGTGTTATATTTTCACTACAGTGGGCCATATAAAAGTATTATGTTGACTTATGTTATCGAACGTTCTCAACAATAAATTATACTATCCACAAGAACAAAAAACTGAATGAATGGCATTCATTTAAATTTGTTGAGAAGTGTCATAGGCTCATTTTCATTATTTGAATAATATATATATATGTATAAAGGTCCGCTCTTATTATTTTTGAGCTACCCCATTTAAGGACTGTTTAAAGGCTATTCCTTTTTCGAAATGCAATGCGTAATTGTTTCGTATTTAAATGACGCTGCGTATTGTTTTCCTGTTTTATTTGTTTTGAGTGAGTGCAAAGCAAGTCGAAGAAAGATTCCCAAAATTATAGTGAACAACGGTTAAAAAAGGAGATATTAAATCTTTGCATAACATATATACTTACACTTTAATATTATTGACAAGGAAATTAAGCACTCATTATTCATTCTGGTTTAAATAAAAGTAAGAATAAATAAGATGTACGTACATTTCAGCTGCCAGCTCATGCAGCACATCATTGACCTCGGGATCCAGCCTTGTCGATTTAGGAACTAACGTTACCATTCGTTGTCATGTTTGCAATATACCAGACGATGATAGAATAGTTTTTCAAAAAAATGGAGAACGTGTAGCTGATTCTCAGTTTGGATTGCCAACAGTCACAAACACCAAATTGTACAACCTTGAAATAACTGTAATTGATCGGATTGTATCGGACCTATACTTGACAATTATAAACTTTTCACATGAATCTATCGGTACATATACATGTTTCATCACCTCAGCCAATAAAGTATCAACAAACTTAACTTCCAAAGGTGAGTACGAATATTATATCTTTTATGACGTATTCGGGGCATATAATACGAAATAGCAATATAGATCGTCTAGAGAGGTTCGTTTTATGGACAATCATATTAATACATTCAAGCCGGCCTTTACGTACGAATCCAAACCTGTGGTGTACGCCCCTTGAACTTGGCATATATACATGCGGGCTCTTCACACTGATATGTGATGCTACACTAGTACGTGCTTTGTGTGAATGTGGAATATCACTCAGGTTTTGAAAATGTTATTTAGACCAAATAAGAAGAGCCATCTACATGGTTGTTTAATACGAACTTCAATGAATGGACAGTATTTATTTGAGACTGAGAATGATTGGTTTTCTATTTAAGACACCAACCAATGGGAGTTAAAGGTTTCATGGAGATACTTTAATATTTAGCACAAATCGATGTAAAATGTTTTACTAAAAATCCATGCGCATGGAATAACGTAGTGAGTTACATATCTATAAATAGTGTACGGGCCTGTGTGACTGGGTACATAGTTTTTTTTTAATAAATGGTTACCTACATCTATGTTTACTGTTTTATTGTTTATAGGAATATGATTTTACTTATAATAAATGTTTTCCCACTGTCATTATGGTGCGTCGCTGATAAAATCACTTCGTATTCCATGTTCGTCTAGCGACATAGTATACTTCTTGCGATATACCTTCTCTAGCCACCACATGTATCCTAAAATGTTAATGTATACACTGTTAAGATAGACCCTAATCTCAACACAATGTGTTCGCTTGTTTAAATAGCCCGCGAATCGATACACGAGGGTCACTTGATTGTCATAGCTAGATGATATAATCTTATTTAAAAATGTATGTGTTCTTTTTTAATGTGAACACATATTACGAACTTACAGCAGATAATATTACGAGCTGTCTATTGAATCGATGTTAATATAATGTAATCATTATTTATTTATCATTGTTGCGTGCATGTGAAGATATTAAGATTGCGTTACAAAGGCACATGCATATTAAAATATGTACTGTATATGTATGGTTTTAGTTAAGGTGACATATGCATCTCTTCAACCGCCACTGTCAAAAATTGCCGTCTTGAATGATGTTAGCATCAGCTTCATTAGCTGTGAATCATCCGTTGGACGTCCAACACCAAACATCACGTGGTACCTGGATAACAGAACTCCTTCTGACTACAGTGATGATGTGGAACTTACTAGGAATAGCAGCAGTACAACATTGGCTGATGTAACGACAAGTATCCTTACTATTACACCTAGCAACAAATATCACGGAGCGCGGATCTTCTGCTACGCCTCAAACGGATACGGACAAATATTATCCAATAGGACTCCGGAATTCGATGTTTTAAGTATGCTTTGGTAATTTACTGCAACATTTACTCACTAAGCTCTATTTTAAATTGATTGTTTTTAAAAACCTTGTACTTTTTAACTACACGCATATTCAAAATGGTTATTGTTAGGAAAAGTTTAGCATGTTTATCCCTTTAAATTAGTTCATCTTGAGACTGTGTATAAATATCAGAGCGATACAAAGTTTTTATAAAAATATCGTTAAGATAAACATGACAAAACAAATATTGTAATTATCAATATGTTTACATATACGCACACAGTGTAAAAATTCGTTTCAAACATAAACACATCAATATGTTTACCATCTAAAGAACAATACAATCATTTACGAAACAAGCATCAATTCATTTATTCTTATGACAATTTGCGACTCTAGGTTCTGCTACGAAGCCGACAATTCTCTACAAGACTGCAATTGTTAACACAATGAATGTGATTGAAAACCACTCTGTGTTTCTAGAATGTAATTCTTCTGGGAATCCAACGCCAAACATTTCATGGATTTTATCTAATGGTTCCGTGATTAACACCAAAGCGATTGAACTAAAATTTGAGCGACGTGAAAACACAGACCGGGTCATCTGCAATGCCACAAGTTTTATGAAGCCAACATATCAATGTGCGAAAACACAATATAATTCAACTGACGCAGTGGTCAACATTTTACGTAAGTGCAATTTCTTTTGACTAATGTATCACAGATTACTTACAGCAAATACAGAATAGCTTAGTTGTCAGTGCCTTTATCCGATAGATCATGTTAGAATTGCATTGGCATACGTGTGTGTTGTAAAACTCATCACTCAGTAATCATGTCATAGTATTTTTAATGTATTTGATTAACGTCACGTGCATGTGTCAATACAATTTCCATGCTATTCGGTTTGAGAATTTTTAGTTATGTATTTTGATAAGATAATACATGCCGTTGCGCTGGTATTTTACCTCAGTTTTATAAAAGGTTGATACCCAGGAAAATAGGAAAACGTAAAAAAAAGTCATTTTTATCGAAATTAGTGTTTTTGAGCTTAAATTGGGTTTTAACATGTTGACATTGTGCCATGCTATATGTTATAAAATATTATTGCTCGAATTTTGATTGATCCAAAGTAATATGAAAACAACTGGCATTCATAAACGTAGAACATTATGTTTTTATTCGCATCATTGTGTATTTAAGCGGGTGATATTAAGAAGACAGTAACGGCTACGCTTTTCATGTCCAGCCCAATTTATTACAATGATAACTTAATAACCTGTTTTTATGTTTATCATACTACACCGCTTCCTTTGGAAAAGAAAAAGTAAAATATTATCGCTTCTCCCATGAATTTTTAACACGAATGAATATGTTGTAATACGTTTGATAAAACGTCAAGAGCACTTGAAGATGTTTCCTAATAAATTTGTAAAATATGTTTTGCTGTTTTTTGTTGCTTTTTTTTTCTTAAATATGATACATATGTGTATCAAATTGTTTTTTATCGTACTCATATCTACCGAAAATGGTGACAATAGTTACTTCTGAGTGCTTTGATGTACCACCAAGCAGTTATTAATAAAAACGCATTCTGGTTTTATATAACACAGTACATCAGGCACCTTTGTATTAGGCCGATATAAGCGTAGTGGTATTAGAAAATAAACAAACAGGATCCTTAAGATACAGTAGGCTTATGAACATCAGGTTAAAATCACACAGAAATTCGATTGTTTACTGTGCAAAAATTAAATTGTGTTTGACATTTTAAAAAGAACATACATATCTAAATTATATAATAAGGATGTATCCAAACTGACATTAATACGAACACAACAGCGTCTTATTTAAACAAATAACATTATAAGACCATAAATCTTTTTTAAATAATGACATTAATTTCAAAACTTAAATCACAATGCAGATTCTTTCGTCAATAAATAAATATACTTAGGATTATTGCCGGTGTTTTTCACGTTTGTTTTTATTTGACACCTCAAAAAGCAAGTTTAAAGATGTGTTTCAGCAAAACATAATCACATGCATACTTTTTACAAATAAACATTAATTTTCTCTCAAATGACATTTTTATACCCACGGTATATAAATATGCTGATAGACGTTTCTTATGCTCAAATATAAACGTTAATGTACTTACGTTCTTGTTAATATTTAAACAGGTTTGCCATCAACACTTTAGTCCCGCACCGAAGAGAACTCATATCAATTTAATATTGAGCATAACCGTATAAGTTCGCTTTATAAGTACAAGTAAAATATTTCATAATAAAATCCAGTGTAACAGCAGTATTTATATATATCCACGTTTAAATATTTACCTCACGTTTGCCATCTGTTGGGATAAAAACTTAATAATACAAATCACAATGCTCTGTATGTGTACCAAGTTTCCTGATTATGCCTTTTCTTATGTTCGAGTTTTTGCAGTGTATTTGTTTAATTATTTGTTCAACAGTCAACTGACATGAGTTTACTGAAGACATTTCAGGGGATGCACCTATGATCTCATCACTTTTAAGATGACATAACTTTAAAGATAAAATGACTAATTTTTAACAGCACTGATCAAACATCTGACCTCTGATGAAAAACAATAGGTCGTGATTGTATTACCATTTCGCAACATCGCAGAATCAAGACAGACGAACTTACGAAATGTAAACATACTTTCATAATCATTGTCAAACAATTGAAGGAGGGAAGGACACACACCTGATACGAACATTATCATTTCAAAAAAAAAACATGTGTAATAAGATATGAATTATGCTTTCTTTGACTTAAACTATACATTGGATGAAACGTGTTATGAATTTTAATTTTTAATGTAAAGGTTTTTGCTTTTTCACCATCTAATTTAAGACGATACGCATAAGATATTCCGAAGAACATGTAAACTGTGTTATTTATTTACAGATCCACCTTCAATTCCAAATTGTACAATCGGACCTTACTCAATTGTGTTTACTACTATACGGGCAGTTAAAAATGAATCATTAGCAATTAATTGCACCAGCAAGAGCAACCCTCCCCCCACGAGCTATACGTGGACACTTCCTGGGGGGATGAAACAGTATGGACAACAACTTGCAATACCACAAGTAGTGTCTAGCGGTACTTACACACTGGATGTCATCAATGTCATGAACGCAACTTTAGAACCTCGTGTGATTATTGGAAATGTCAATATGATCTTAACACTTGAAGTATTATGTAAGTTTAAACATTATTTGTGTTGATTAGCCTTTGAAAAGCAATTATTTGCAATTCGTAAAAAGTGTCATGGTTCTTAATATTATAAACATGTCCAGGGAAGAAGAATTTTCATGAATTATTCAAGACTTTGGATAAATCAACGTCTAAAACTGAGTTATTTAATTCTGAACTAGAGCCGTAAACTCAAATAACGGTGTCGAAATGCGTAACATTTGCTGTCCAATTAATAATTTCAGATCCAGTGACTATACAGCACATTGCGAATACAACCGTTTTGTTGAACCAGACCTTGTCTGTAACGTGCCCTTACACACCTGGAAATCCACCTGAGACCAGTTTCACGTGGACAAACGTTAATACAACACGCGAAGTCGGACGTGGGCAAATACTTGCGTTACCAAACATGCAGATCGCAGGCGAGGGCTTGTATAAGTGCAAAGTAAACAACACAATGACACCTACAGGATGCTGTGTACAGCCGACTTACGACGAAACAATGTTTTATGTTGATGTACAATGTAAGTGAATGGTAAATACGTATATTTATGTACGTAAACATCGTTTATTGCAGTATTGACATCTCATTACTTTAAACGTTGGCTCTATGTCCTTATTACTTTGTAGACGCCGCCGAAAAAACAAGGTTTTATGCCGGCGGATTTGAGAATGCGCAAAATATAACGATAAACGAATCTCAAACAGTGACATTATACTGTGATGCTAAAGGCGACCCTTTGGCGTCTATGCTTCTTATAAATAAAACTCGCGGTGAAAGTGATTTACTAAGAGGAAATTATTATAACACAATATCCGCATCTATTTCTCATGCACAATGTGAATATGACATGGGGATATACCAATGCAGAGCGAACAACACCCATAATAATGTGCAGCAGGTGCGAGAGATTGAGATCACGATCAAATGTGAGTTACGTATTGTATTTGTTTTCTGTTTCAAAGTTTCTCATGTTGATTACCATTTTCTATTAATGTTTTGATTTATAATTCAACATTTCTATATATGAAGGTGCGCCGAGATCATCTCCATTTTTGCCACCGGTACCTAACGTTTGGACGAAAATAAACAGTAGTGTAATTCTAACGTACACTATTGTGGCTTACCCTCCCCCAAGCACTTCGTCAGCATTTGTTTGGCGGAAGCAAGTAAACAACACATGGTTAATTCTCAATAATACTAGCAAACTTAGTATTCACATTTCCGACAATAGACTGCAGACAAACCTGTCAATATTGCACGTACAGGAAGATGATTTTGCAACTTATACCATCAAAGTGGACAATCAAATTGGCTCCACGGAACATTCATTTGTCATTCATGCGAATGGTAATACAATAATGCCACTTTTTGTTATTCTTTGGTGGATATGACTTAATATGATATCGAGTCATATTTAACGAACTGCAGATCTGCAATTTAAATTTGATAGGACAAATTAATGCATACACACATATGTAAACTTATTATTTAATTTATTTTTACAGACAAACCAGCTGCGCCAATACAATTACGTGTAGTTGAAGAGTTGGTAACAGACAGGTCTGTAACAGTTGAATGGATACCAGGATTTAATGGAGGCGAACAACAATGGTTCGTTATAGGATATAAACAGGAAGTGAGCAAACAGTGGCTTTACAAAAATGTATCTGAAGATATTCATCGAATACCTATTGACGGATTAGTTTCTAAGACATCTTATCAATTCAAAATCTATGCAGAAAATACAATAGGACAATCAAAGGAGACGGATGTGATACTATTTTTAACAAGAGCTAAGACCGGTATGTATGAAAAAAATTAGACATAGTTATTTAATGTTCTGATACTGTTTATGGATATACCTACCAGTAATGTATTATGTTTAGCTTTTTGGTTGCAACCCCTATGCTTTGTCTTTACGTTAGAAGGCGGTGATACCCAATTTAAAAATGAATCCGCCCCTAAAAAGGCGTAAAGCATTAAACGAGTTCGTATCAATTGACGGATTGGTTTCTGGGATCTCTTATCAATTCAAAATGTATGCATAAAATTCGATTGGGAAATCAGATTTTACTATGGTGGTAACATAAGTTACGCGAGGTAAATATGGTATGTATAAAGCAATTTGTGTTCTTATAATGTGAACTTTATATAACTTGTGTAGACCATAGTCGGAAACATATTTATGGAAATACAATAGTTGTGTTTCATCTTAGTTTGACTATATCGAATACATTAAACACTTTCTATCGTACAGATTTTAAATCATGGAATTAAATCACTTCTTAGACATTATAATTGTTATCCGTATGAAATATTTTGTAAGATGCACGGAGGTGCTTAATTGCCACAAGCAATATTAGTAAATACGACAATATTTGTGAATGATTAAATACATTATCATTTGAATGAGGTGATTTGACAGGCCAAAAATTGCACTAAATAAAATAATTTAATTTAAGTTGTGTATGTTTGTGTTCTTCTTAGTGTTTATTGGCACGAAATGCCGACACTATTTTGAAACGGTCTGATTATCATAACAGAAAACGTGATCTATCACGAGGCTACAAAATGCAATAGCACCAAATACACATATCAACTCACAGTGTTAATTCATTTTATTAGATGATGGATCCTTTTCATCGGTCGGGGCTGCAGTGGGAGGTGCTGTAGGTGGATCTCTTGTGATAGTCATCTTCGTGGTTCTGTGGAAATGTAGGAACCGGTTTAAACGTACGTATATTGTGGATTAAACGTTGATGTTGTTGTACAGATTCCCAGCATTGCACAATTTATACGCAAATATATCGAGTTAATAGTAAGCAAAATCCTTCATTTAGGTAGTATATACCCAGTTGGCTTACTTTTTTATTTCATCTCATAATTTTATCTACCGTCCTATTGTGCTCTGGTATAATGTTGTGGTCACATTGTGCATGAGTCGATCAATCCATTGCTGATCTTGAAATATTTTACTTATCGATTGCCTATATTAATGTATAAGAATAGTCAGCCAGTTCCGATTTATCAATAAAGCTAATGTGAATTATCTTCAATTGTAATGATGATAATTTGTGTATGTTATTGGATGATTTACATAATCTATTTCCTTCAAACAAATATATTCCCAGCATATATGGTTTTTTGCTAATGACGCTTTTGTTTACATGACATATTCAACCACTTCCGGTTAATTCAAGGGGTTCCAAATAATTTATAACGGGGTCGACTCAAAATCAATTTTGTAATAGTATACGTTTTGATGAATACTTTTTTTGAGCGGTGAATCATCCTTAAATTATACACCTCGAGTGGTGATAAATAATAGAATGGTTTAAGCACTGCATGTGCGTCGAGTTTAGTGTACATTTGTATTCGTTTTCAGGAAACCCTGATGCTGGTGCTCATTACGATGACTTATTCAGAGGACAGTATGTGTCCTTCTTTTTAAATATTTGATAAGAACGTCTTAATTCATTTAAAACTATCGCATCATTAATACGTTCCTTCCTGTACATTATTCTCCCGAAATGCATTAATACTACGCTTGCTGATTATTATCCAGAATTGTACACTTGATTGCCAGCCACAATAAGAATCATGCTATTGTTTGCTCCAGGACAAACGTCTCTGCTGTCAATACCAGCTCCGAATATGCAGAGTACAGAGTTGGTATGGTTGTGGATAAGATTAAACATGTCATTTGTTGTTTATAAACCGTGATCAAACCGTGTGTTATAAACTAATTTATGAAAATACAATGATGTGTATACTCCATGCGATATCGTATTAGTTGAAACCAGTAATCTCACGGACTTAATAGATGGACAGGAATTTGTCGGGTCATACTATAAATACATTGTTTGATTGTTATTTAAGACAAGTGATACATTTCTCATACAACAAAAACATTAACATGAAATACTTTTCATTCAACGATCATTTAAATAGAATCATATCCTTTTGAACATTAATTTTAAGCGGTCGTTTTAAACCGCTTGTAAGCTATGGAAACCGAATGAAATGAAGTCAAACAATTGTTTTATTTCAGATTCCCAGCACAGAAACCAGTACGAAACACTCGCTGAAACTGAGTTTCGTCATTATTCGGTCCTATCAACTGGCGGTACACAGGGGAATCGTGTTCTTAACCCAGTATCTGGAGTTTCGGATAATAATTGTGCCGTGAAGATAGATGACAACGTCTATGTTAATTTAGTGTTATCGAAAACTGAAACTTAAACAAACATTCATATTTACAAGGATTTGTAATATAGAAAACAATTAATGTGCATAATGAAATTTTAACACATTGAAAACTTGTATATATAGTTATAATATGAAGTGCTAGCTACCAACGTGTATATGTATAATGCGCATTGGTTTGATTGATATGTGAATTGTTATTGTTCACCAAACATACTATTTATAACTAAACATATAAGCATTGTTCACTCATATTTTGAGTGTTACAATGGAATTCAGTCTGTTCATACCAAAACACGTCATTTGTCATTATCAAGAAAACATATATATGTGAACAATATATTTTTAAACGTTTACCACAGTGTGTTGAGCACGCGTTTCTAATCATTAATTTGGTCTGACACTATGAAATTAAATGATATAAATCAACCTAATGGGCTTAACAACGGTATGTTGATGCATAGGTATACTGGGCATCCAATTTCGCTTCATGTTTTGTCAAGCAATATATCACTCATGTGTTACATCGACTGAAGTAAAATTACAATTAGTGAATTACGTATTATTGTGAATTACATTACATGAACGTCATTATACATATGTTTAATTGATTCAATACAATATAAATATTAAACTTAGCACACCTTCCAAATGTACGTGAAAAACTGTGTGAAAGGAAGAACGTAAATAGTAGTCATACGTTTCTGGGTTTATTTTATTGTAAAAAGCCCGCGTACCTCAATTGCTAATTGATGTAAACTTACTGAGTGTTTTTTAAAAAAGGTTAGATTTATAAAATGTTATTACTTAAAAACATCCTCCTGTACATTTTCCACGAAAGTCATTAAATGTTTGTTTTTTATGTCCCCAAGTCTATACTGGGGGACATATTGTTTTTGCCCTGTCTGTTTGTTTGTTGGTTTGTTTGCGTCAAACTTTTAAATTTGTTATAACTTTTGCAATATTAAACATAGTAACCTCATATTTGGCATGCATGTGTATCTTATAGAGATGCACATTTTGAGTGGTGAAAGGTCAAGGTCAATGTCATCCTTCAAGGTCAAAGGTCAAATATATGTCAAAATCGCTCAAAAGGGGACATAGGGTTTCACAAACACATCTTGTTAAATATGTATTTTGTATATGTATGCCATGTATATTTTCATTATATTTACAGATAGCGATAAGCGTGTCATGCTTAAAATAAATAAAAATTATGTTCTGTTCTGTAATCATTTATTATGTTGTATACATTTTCGTTGATAAATGAACGTCGCCCGAATTTCGACGTTTGAATGTCGGCTGTGAACGGAAACCTCAAATCAATTTGAAGCAATACGAAATATGAGATACGCCTCACTCGCATGCAACTGAGAAATGTATGACTCATAAGTCAGTGATATAGTTACGACTCGTAAGCTATTGATTAAGTTACGATTCGTAACGATTGAGTTAGTTTTGACTCGTAAGTCAGTAAATGAGTAACGATTTAAAAGCCAGTAATTGAGTCAGCCAGTTTCTATTTTCGTAACTTAACATTTTGTGTTTAACAAAATGAATCCAACTGATCTACGAATCGTTACATGACTTCCTGTTGTTGAAACTATCTCCAGTAATTTTGCAAATGACGAAAGCTACATCTTTCTTTATGCAAATTCTTTAACATACAACTCGTTCAGTTTTGTTGCCAAATTAATCCAATCTATTCAGTTTTAAATGTATTATTAATCGAATCCCGATTTTGCTTATATTGGTTTTTTCTTGGTTGCCAAGTAAAAAGTTGTGTTGATTGAACCATTAATGTATACAGCTTAAAACTTCGGAACACCGTTAGTGCCATCGTGGTAACACATTAAAATCCAGAGGGCGACAATGCGATAGTGCGATAGTACGATGGCGACAATGCGATAGTACGATGGCGACAATGCGATAGTACGATGGCGACAATGCAACAACGCAATAGTAAGATGGCGACAATGCGATAGTCATCGTACTGTCGTCATCGTATTATCGTATTGTCGCCATCGTACTATCGCACTGTCGCCATCGTATTGTCGTATTGTCGTCATCGTACTGTCGCATTTTTGCATTGTCGCCATCGTACTATCGCACTGTCGCCATCGTATTTTCGCACTGTCGTCATCGTATTATCGCACTATCGCATTGTCGCATTGTCGCCATCGTTCATGCACATTGTCGACTTTCGCCTTCCGGTACACAAACTATTTTTATTGCAGAAACAAAATAGATAACTTTATAAAGATTTACTTTGAAATAGGTTACAGTTATAATGAAATCAAATTCTTATTACGTTATAGAATGGGTATTGATGCAAGGTATGCCGAACTGTAAAGTATTTTAAAAATTGGCTCCATCTAGGAAAAAATACGATCTGCGCATGTGTACCGGAAGGCGATAGACGACAAAGCGACAGTACAATGACGACAATAAGACAGCGCGACAATACGATTGCGAGGCGAAAGTGCGATAGTACGATGGCGACAATGCGATAATACGATGACAACAGTACGACAACGCGATAGTACGATGGCGACAATGCGATGATACGATGGCGACAGTACGACAATACGATGGCGACAGTGCGATAGTACGATGGCGACAATGCGACAATGCGAAA